>BQNB010083036.1:0-29149 GCA_026074375.1 Tanacetum coccineum
TCTACATGTAACAAGAACATGAGGTACCTAATTGAATAAATAAATAAATAACCCTATATTACTACACATATATACATCAAATAATCAAATATTCAAATGATACAAAATAAAAATAGTATACCTCGTAACCGTGCATATCCATCTTATAATAAACAAGTAACCCATGAAGTCACCAAAAACAAGAACCCTTTCAATAGATACCGCACCCACACCACCTCTAAACCACCGCAAACGCTAACACTTAACAATGAAATACCTCAAACTTCAAAAACCTTCACACAAACTTCTGTTTGTTTTGAACTTGGTATTGTATACTTAAGAGAAAATTGATATCACTTCCTTTATATGCATATCCGGTTCATAAACGATGAAATTATTACTGAATTCGCAGTGATAGATACTATTCATTTACTGTACATACGTGAAGACCTAAAATCAAAAAAAACGTATATAGCGTGCCTCTCCACGCGATTTACAAACATATATTATAAAGTTCTGCCAATTCAGTGTGGCAGGTTTTTTTTTGTATATCACTCGATATGTCACGCGATATACATATAAATACAAATTAGGGCTTGTTTTTTTTATTAATCTCACGAACCACTAATAAGCTGACACTGTGCAAAGGTATATCGCGGGGGGGGGGGGGGGGGGCACGCGATTCATATGGGCATTTTGAAAAAATAAAATTGTCAGGGTCATTATAAGATAACACTCTTCCCAATCGGCTACTACGAAAGTTTTCGCAGATAAAAAAGGTTATTAATTATTTTATTTTCTAAAAATAACTTTAGTATTATTAGTGCCTTCTTTACCCACGTGGGTACAACAAATATATAAATAGATTTTTATTATTTTCTCTCTCCGAAAATTACCATCTACTTCACCTCATTCATTTCAGAAAACTTTGATATCCACTCCATGATTTTTTTTCTATCTCAACACAAAATATAAATTTAAATCCATAGAAATCGCTAACTATGACATAAAATTTAGGGGGGGCCAGCACCCTTGCCCCTTATATCCTCCGCCTCTGTATGGTAGAAAACATTTATTATAATTGTTACTGAAAAAAAGGTAAACAAGACATTTAATGTGCAAATATGAAAAAATAACAACACTTGCAATTTTAACACTTACTCAAAATTTAATGCATAAACCCCGTGATTAAAACTAGTATTATCATTTTGGAAAACATAAACTTAAAAATACTTTATCAAAATTAAAAAGCTAGCGCAAATTTTTTATTTTTATTTTTTAACAACAGCGCAAACTGACGTTATATCACATTTTACGTACGTATTATGCTTAACTCTTGGTTTCGCTGAACAGAATAGAAAATTACAAGTGATTGCCTTGCAAAACTCATACCTGCAATATAATTTTGTCATCTCCGTGTTCCTTTCCGAACCACTCATTTTTTGTATAAGTGACTTGAAATTATAAATCATTGCATATTTGCATTAGTGTGGTTGGTGACGAACTTCAAATGCTAAACAAGATTATCATATCATTATAGCATTTGATCAGCCATTTTGTGTGGCTTCAAAATGAGCCCAATAATGGCCCAGCTATAGTTTAATGTTTACACTTTAGGGTGTTTTGCATTACGTTGCAAGTTTGACGTTCTTTTAAGATTTGGTGCCGTTTGGTTTGTTTCGAGGAATGACTATTGATATGGATATGATACTAGGGTAGAATGGCAATGAATACGAATTTAAATATTAATTCCCATGGTGATGTTTCGTTTTATAACTATATTTGTGTATCAATATTTTGACGATGGTCATCTCATCTTTAGTCCCGTGTAAAATCATACAGGGAAGCCAAAATCCAATCCATTGAGAAAAGAATTGAGCAAAGATTTCAAAAGAAATGTAAAACCGTAAGAGGGGAGGGGTGAACACGTTCTTTTAACTTCTTTTAGGTTTAAGTAAGTTAAGTGTCAAGTTTCATGCAAGAGTGTGAGCAATATAACAATATAAATCGTAAGTAAAGAGTTAAGGGAAAAGAGACAAACACAACGATTTATATTGGTTCGTGATGAGGTGTTTAGATTATCTGTACATCCAGTTGTGAATCCGCAACACCTATGTTATTCACTAGTACGAAATCCTCGCGGTGGATAAACCTTACACCTTAGCTCTAACCGATGTACACCTAGACCGGAGCTAGCACCTAACGGACTTCCTCACCCGGAACCACCCACAAAGACCTCGGGAACTCTCACACGTATTACAAGATCTCTACCAAAGAAGTATCAAACCGCACCTGATACAAGAATTTTACACTCTTGCTTATCCGCATCCGGACAAGACTTTACACTTGCTTATTCCCACCCGGATATGAATTTACAAATGAATAAGAGTGTTTAAGTAATTGTGTTTTAACAAGACACCAAGACTAGAAGATAGAGTAAGAAAAAGAATTATCGATCTAGACATAACATAACACACAAGAGTAAATAGGTTATTATGTGTTTTTCTCTTGTAAATAAGTTTTTCTTTCAATGAGATGATAGAGAGATGTTGAAAGATGTTTAGACACAAGAAGATTGAAAGACTTAAAGAGATGTTAGAGACAAATGAGAAGGAAGAAATGTTTGGCAAGACGTGAAGTGAAACAATAATAAAATGATGTATATATAATAATAATAATAATAATAATAATAATAATAATAATAATAATAATAACGTGATGATATAATAATAATAATATTAATAATAATAAGAGGGAATTGCAAAAATCGTCCTTGTGGTTTGTCAAAATTGCAGATAACCTCTCTGGTCTTTCATAAGTGCAGGCGGCCTCCCTGTGGCAAAAGTTTTGGATCAATTTGGTCCCTAGCTCTAACGCTTGTTAGCCTTTGATCGTTAGCTGATAATATTCAAAGGGCATTTATGTCTTTTGTCTTAGTGGACCCATTTCTATAAACAAATCTAATCCGACACAATCTAGTGGTCCTAATTTTATACCCAAATCCAACCCGACACAAACACATATCCCACTTTAAACCCTAGATCCATTCCATTTCCATCCTTATCATTTTTCCCTTTCCACTTACAATCCCTATAATTTGCTACATCAAACATGAGCACACCACTCCAGCTATGGTACATAAGAGTAGATGGACAAGATTTTGATGCTAAATCAGTTTATGGTAAAATCCCTAATACACTATTTTAACCTGCATTTAATATTTTGATTGTGTTATTGTGTATCGTATTGTA
The DNA here is from genome assembly GCA_026074375.1 of Tanacetum coccineum. Lineage (NCBI taxonomy): Eukaryota > Viridiplantae > Streptophyta > Magnoliopsida > Asterales > Asteraceae > Tanacetum > Tanacetum coccineum. The sequence continues at coordinate 3,231 of BQNB010083036.1, forward strand.
ACTAATTTTATATTGTTTAATGATGAAACAGAAACCTATCCCAACTTGTATACGATGAAGATCCATCATGGTGGAAGATTCACTAACCCACCAGGGAAGAAGTATGTTGATGGTGAGGTAGCATTCGTGGACTCAATAGACATTGACCAATGTAAGATTGATATCTTAGACACAATAATGTACCAGAGTTTAGACTATGAAGAAAAAATGTTTTATCACTACAAGATACCATTGAAAGGTTTGGATATTGGATTAAGGCTTTTGGCAAGTGATACTGAAATTAATGAAATGCTAAAATATGTCCATAAACATAAGATTATTTATGCGTATGCTGAGCATGATAAGTCAGTAGTGGATCCTGCATTGAATGTAGATGAGACTGGACCTTCTAAAATTTTAGGACTTCAAAATAATGAGGGTGAGGATGAGGCTGTTGATGAGGGTAATTATGATCAGGTTGAGAATGAGGATGGTGGTCAAGGTGAAGACTATGAGGCTGATTATAGGGGTAAAAGTTAAGAGGATGAGGCTAACGATGGGGGTCAGAGTGAAGAAGAGGATGGGGGTGATGATGAGGATAAAGATATTGAGGATATAGTTGATGAAGTTGAAGTTCAGATGAATGGGTTTAAGTTTAAAGTTGAAGGTGAGTATGCAGAGCCAATGCAAACTAAGTTGAACATAACTGAAACAGATTTGAAAGTGCTAGACTTTGATTCATTTGAAAGTGATGTAGATGATGTTAAAGAAAGTACTGGCAGAAAAGGATTGAGAAAATTAAGAAAATAAGCAAGAAACTCTACTTTGAAAACCAGTTTCTTTGTTGGAAATGAGGTTGCTAATAGGGATTCAGCAAAAGAAATGGTAAGAGTTCATGTTGTGAAGACTAGGAGAAACATTATGATTGTTAAGAATGATAAAATACGAATAAGGGTGAAGTGTTTTGGTGTAGTTCCTGTGACTGTCAAAATGACAAAACAAATGATAATGAATAGAGGCAAAAAGATACTGGATCAATGCAAAAAAAGTAGAGGGAAATACAAAAGAAATAGCCAAGGGTAAGAAGGTCAATGTACATGATAAAGGAAAGGACAAAATGGTAACTAAAGAAGAAGAAGACAAACCTGAATGTCCTTGGGTTTTGTACATTTCAAAAGGGGATAAAGGTAAGTGGTTGGTGAGAACTTATAGGGAGGAACATAAATGTTACAATCTAAAAAAATCAAAACCTGCACTTATACTTTTCTCTCAAAACACATCCAATATCTGTTAGTCATGAACCCAGAAATGCCAGTTAAAGCTATTCAAGAACATATGCAAAAAAAAAATTCATGTGGAGGTCAGTAAGACAAAGGCCTTCAGGGCTAAAGCAAAAATTTAGGTGGAAGTCTAAGTGCAGGTAAAAAAAAATCCAAGAACATATCAAGGTAAAAGTCTAGCTTCTATTCAAAGTTCAAATGGAAAAAACACGCAACTAACTCAGGAACTCAAGCTGGTGGAAATATTGTTGGAAGTCAAGGTACAAGTGCAGCAAGAACTCAAGCATGTACTGTGTCTCCAATGAGGAGAACAAAGAAAAGTGCCGCAAGGCTTACACCAACAAAGTAGTATAACTACCCGATTCTTGTTTTATGCTTTTCATGATTGTTGCTTCATTTCAAACTTTGTTTATCTTTTGTTTCATGACTCCGTTCTCAAATAATTATCCTATTTGGTGGTTATGTTAAACTTGAATTCGTTGGGTTCACATTTTGTAAGACATTACAATGTTTGGCAATGATCATTTTATTCTCAGTTTGGCAATGATCATTAGATTGTGCTTCTGTTATTACCTATAGCATTTTGTATGACAATACATTTTGTAAGACATTACAATTTATTCACTAGATTATGCTTCTTTTTCATAAGCTTTGTTAACATAAAACATATCCTTTCATTAAACTGAGCTTAACTAAAGAAAATTGTTGATCATTACAAACTAATAAGATCAACAAGTACTTTAGTTTGTCTAGTAGACATCACTTAGAAGATTACATGTAGAACATAACAACAAACAATAACCAACTACAAATCAACCAAATCTTGAGATGACGGTTTGCAATGGCCATTGTGTTTAAAGATCCTTGAAACTCATTTCTTGACCTTAAAAATCCATGGATGATGTTCCTTGAACGAGCACACATAGGAGGATCAAAACCATAAGAAGAAACCACAATTTGTAACCTACAATCAAGGAATAAGAACGAAATAAGAACATTAAATAAGTAGAATTATAAAACAAAACCAATCACTAAAACCATAAACATTACTTACGATTTGTGCACAACCCCAAAACCTACGAACAGGGTTTGTGTCAGTCCAAGAAGTACGAATAACTGCTAAATTATCACAAAAACAATTAATCATTTCTGTTGGGATTCTTGATTTGATGAGACAAAATGAACAAAAGAATGAAACAAAAAGATCAAAGTCGTCATTATAAAACTCTACAAGCTGGTGAAGAAATATGAAGATTTGGTCAAATATTCTACAAGATAATAATTAGGAAACATATTAATGTGGTTTAATGTAATTTAAATAGTTTCTTTATCTATTGATTTACTTCCTTTGTAAGTCATGATCTCTCCCTAGATAAAGTGATCATAGACATAGGATTTAGATATCCATCCATAGAAAACTAGAGCTCTCCCAATGAGAGTCTAGATAGTTAGATAGCAAGTCGACTGATAAGAGTCAAATAGTACACCATAGTTAGTTGGTGTAGCCCTAGATTATAGTTGGGGTAATAGGGAAATCATTCAATAAAGAAAACCTTGTGATAACATTGATTGTGTTCTTATAATTCCGTTGTGCATATTCAATCATTGTTATTGTTCATCCTAGATATATAAAGATCTAACCCATCTTGAGCTTAAACGATCTTATCATAATCAATAAGCTCTAGGAAGTAAAATAAGAAATATTGATAAAAAAGGGGAGTATGAGGGTAGATATACATACGTACATACACATGCCTGCATTCCTTCTCCAAGAAAATATCTTTTGTAAAACCCTAAAAATGGAGCACATTTACCTTTTAGAGTATTAACACGCACATATCGAGGTTTCCTAACACCTGCAACATAATCGTTCATGTTAAAAACATCGTTCATCTCGACTCCTCCGTTGAATATCTAATGTACAACGATAACATCTTGACTCATCCGTTAAACATCTCATGTACAACGATATCATCTCGACTCATCCGTTGAACATCTAATTTATAACAATATCATCTCGACTCCTCCGTTGAACATCTCATGTACAACGATAGTATATCGATTCATCTGTTAAACATCAATGTTTAAATGTGCTTCTAGACTCAATGGGTTGAACATCTCATGTACAACGTTAGCATCTTGACTCATCCGTTGAAAACCCTAATACTTTCCTATAAATATAAAGCATTCACAACTTCCCAAATAAGTTCATTCATTGGCATCAAACCGTTACTCATAGTAACTCCTACACATTACAAATATGGTTTGTTCAAGTGTTACCCAAGCTTCGTAATACTTATTTCGCATTTCACTTTTGCCTTTCGGTTGTTATTCCGTATGAAGATTTGCATCGGAATTGCAACAGAACATAAATTATAATTTCTTTTAGGCTTATTTTTTTCGTTGCTTTTATGTTGCAAATTTTTATTACTTGCAACGGAAAAATAATTTCTTTCAAATTAGCTTTCGAATTTTTTTGCTCTTTCGTTGCAATTATGTTGCTAATTAAATTTCCAACGGACTTGCCTACGAATACAAATAAATTTTGACAACGGAAATGAAACTGGAACAATAATTGTAATTTCTTTTAGACTTATTTTTTTTGTCTTTCGTTGCATTTCTGTTGCAATTATGAAAATTTGCAACGGAAAATAAATTATAATTTATTTTAGACTTATTTTTTTGTCTTTCGTTGCAATTATGAAAATTTGCAAAGGAATTGCAGCGGAAAATAAATTGTAATTTTCTTTTAGACTTATCTTTATGCTTTCGTTGCATTTCCGTTGCAATTTTGTATTATTTGCAACGGAAAAAATAACAATATATATAAAAGAAATTAGTTTATATTTTGCAACGGATTTGCAACCATTTTCTTTGTCAATGCAAATTCGGTTGGTAATTCGTTGCATTACGGTTGCAAATTTGCAACAAAAATATACCGTTGCAAACTTTTCGTTGCATTAGCCTGTTTGTGTGGTAGTGTACAATGGGGAGTGACGAGTCGTTTGCAAGTGTGCCTAAACCGAGTATGCATAAAAAGCTAAATTTCAGGCCATTTGTTAATGAAGAGAAAGTTGATAATTCTGATATTGTTCTTCCACGGGATGCTATTGATAAGGTTAAAACTAAGTTTGAGAACTCGCTTGTTGGTTACTTCATAGGAAAAAGTATCGCGTTCCAAATTGTTTAAAATTATGTAACTAACACATTGAGTAAATTTGGGTTTTAAAAGCTAATGAAAAATGATGATGGAGTTTTCCTTTTCAAATTTACGGATAATATGGGAATGGAACAAGTGCATAGGGCCGGGGGCCATGGTTGATACAATACTCTATTTAATCATTTATCAAATGGACTATGACTTGTGACTTGAGAAAGAATGAGGTACTAAGATACCTGTTGGGTTAAGTTTCACAAAGTTCCTGTTGTTGCTTACTCTTGAGGATGGTCTTACTCTATTGCTTACTCAAGTTGCAAACATGATGTTGATGCATTTACCGAGCTTATGTGTGATGAACCATGGGGTCATATTAGTTTGCTTGGTCTCTTGATGAGATTAACTCGGGGTGGAGTTTGAAAAAGGAGGTGATAATGGCAATTTCTAATATGAGTATGGAAACTAGTCTTAATATGGTAGCTATTAGTGTGGAGTTTGAATGGCTGCCTCTAAGTGTACAGACTGTTTTAAATATTTTGTCACTCCTTGGATAAGTGCCAAATATTATTATGAAAAAAACCTGTCATTTTCTATTTCTACGGATACAAATAGTGATGGGTTTACGAAAGTTAAAAGTAAGCAACATAAAGGTAAGAAGGTTGATATGTAGCCTAGGTCGAGACAAATTGATAGTGTTCGGCTTAATAAGTCAAAACCTAATTTTATTGCAGTTATAGGGTACTTTAGACAAGGGAGCTGATATGGTTTCTACGACCAAGTGGGTGTAATTGTTATTAAATAAGGTAAAAGGTCCTTCTACTTCAAACTCTTTTGATGCTTTAATTAATTTTGGTGTAGATGATGAATGTTGTACATCTAGCTCTAAGGAAAAAGGTAATAAAGGAAGAACAAGAGGGCGGGGCTAATAAAGTGTCTAAGTTGATATGAACAATTTTGAGCTCGATGATGAAGTGGATGAATTCTTATTTCCTCGAAGGGGAAAGTTGGTGATAAATTTGATATCGAATGAAGGGTAGAATTAGGAAATATGTTTGGTCTTTGTCCTATTTTATAAGTAGATTTGTCTTTATTTTGTTTGTAGTTTGGTTGTTTTGTAGTCAATTGATGCGTGTTTTGATTCTTGAGATTTGTTGTCAATCTTATGTTTGATGCCTATTGTAACGGGATGGGTGTGGATTTAACCTAACATCTTTTGTACTTAAAGTCTTTTGGTGTAATACAATTTATCGGGGGATTCGGTCGTCAGTTAGACTTCTTACAGAAGTTTTACAACTCCCTAGCAGAGCACCCTAATCGTTGTATTAGTAGTATAGGCATGACTTGGGGGGTTGTTATAGTTTATCGGGGAATGGTTGGGAAGGTTTGGATTCACGGACTAAAGAATTTCTAAGGGTTGAGGGACGATTATTTTTGTTATTTTTTATTTATGAAAAGCAAGTATATCATATATTGGGCTGTTTGGTTTGGTTTTAGCCTATTAACCTTAAAATTATTAAAGACGATTATGGTTGTTACAATATAATAAAAGGGGAATGTTCTATTTATTAATGTAATATCCCTAGATTGCTTCTCCCGTAGTGCTATTGCTTTTGTCACACTTGTGATGATCTATGTAATTATTTCCTAAGTCATGAACGAATTACACGAACCCGCCGTCTACTTAGTATTCCGTTAAGGCAACGCACAAGTAAGGTAGCATGAAGACTATTACAAGGCCTCTAAGGGTATACTAAGTGCATGCGAAATATATATTAAGATGTTGGATCAACCTTAATAGGGGAAAGGTGTATGAAGACTGTTACTCCGATGGTATCTTTCTATCACAATCAGTTTTCCTAGACATATCAAACACGATACAGACAAAGCTGGTTGTTTAGACCTAACATGCACATCCATCACAAGAAGCAACACCACTAAGATCTACATTCTAGGTTTCATACAATCATAAATAAACACAATAGGAGGTTTAGCCAAGCATGTTATAGATAAAGCAAGAACATAGATGAATCAAACAGCACATAGACATATTGAATGATTAAATAAACCTTACTTGATTAAATTGAGGTGGAGGAAGTAAACATTGTGTTTTAGGACCTAGAATCGTCCTTAACAGCTCTAAATGAAAGAGGGTTCATATCCTCTTTTTATTCTAAAGTTACCACTGAAAACCCTAAATTTAGGTTTGTATATATAGGAAAAACGCCGTGATGGCGTCTCGTTTTAGTCGTGACACCGTCATGGAAGAGAATATTCTAGATAATGGGCTGGGTCGTGATCTCTAATGCCGTCATAGAAAGTGTGACGCCGTCATGGGATGCGTTGTGACGACGTCACGTAGAAAATGTGACGCCGTCTCCAGCCGCTGACAACATAATCTTGAGAAATGTTGGTGTATGTTCATAGTCTTGTCCGTTTCTTCTCCCAAATTGAGTCCAAGTCACATGTATTTCCTCTAAATGCCTTCCAAATTCAAGAATACCTGAAAAGGAACGATTAAGTACCTATTTTAGGCATAAACACACGATTTAGGGGGTTAAACGACCCAAAAAAAAGTGTATAAAATGACACCTCATCAAATACCCCTACACTTGAGATTTGCTTGTCCTCAAGAAAATGGGCTTTTCTACCTAGACAATAACAATATGAGGGGTCATTTTACCTACTCTTTAAAAGTATTTTACAACACAACCTTCTAGACCTCGTAATTAAAAGCACAGAAAGTATACACTAGCACCTTACATAAGTGTTTGGGATTCTCTCTTTCACTCGGGTGTATAATAAATTATAACATAAAGGGGAAACAAAAAATCAACATATTACCTGTCATAGCATATAAATTACCATAGGATTGGTAAATGATCAAACCTTCCACCGCTATGTGCAAGCATTATTTCATTACTATCTAAGAGGTCTTTTAAAGGGTTATGGGGGTGTAGTGTAAGATAAACATATAATGGAAACGGAAAGGGTTACGGTTAAATTTGGGTAGCTTTGGCGTTGATTTGAGTGGAATGGTATAGCTAATTATTTACACTGAATACACTTTGGTTTGGTTGCTAAGCAAGACTTGGACGAAGGGATCTAACATTATACAATCACCCTGGGGTTTATAAAATGTACCCTACACTTGAGCTTTTTCTTTTATGCTCGATATTTTCAATCTAACTTATGGACTGATTTGTGGTGGATCAATATAACATGGTGATCATTTGACAAACATATGAGGGTATTGACTTAACTTTTCTTCCCCATTCTTCCGTGAAATAAATACTACTCCCTCCGTCCCAAAATTATAGTCCACATTTCCTTTTTGGGATGTCCCAATTTAATTGTCCACTACTATAAATAGTTAGAAAAGTTTGATCAAGTTTACCATATTACCCTTACTTGAAATGTATTATTATTACTTTAAGAAGAGTTTAACTTAATTAGGCTAAGGGTAAAACTGTCATTATGCTAAAAAGTAAAAAAGAGAATAATAAATGAATTTTTCTTAAACTGTGTGTTTTTTGTCGGGGGACAATAACTTTGGGACGGAGGGAGTACCATGAATCCCAATCGTCCCAAAACTGTATTTACAAGGATAAGGACTTAGCAACCGTGTACTTAATTATTAATTGGGTTAAAACACAACAATAATGTACTAAAAGTGAGTACATACAAGGTAGGCTAAGGCGATTTGGGTGTAACGATTGGTTTAAAGGTGACAATGCTCTTCATTAATAGTCCGGCTTAACCAGAAAATTACGAGAACCGTGAAAAAGGATAGGCTCGGAGGGTTGTACTAGGGGTATCCTGCACTAAAAATGAGTGCATGGCAAGGGTGTGGGATAGTTATATGATCGGTGTGACCATCATAACAATTACAGGTTTAAAACATGGGTTAATCCTAATGCCTCTTATCAAGCAAATCCTAATACTTACTATGCGGTCTCGAGATGCATCACAAAAACAAGTTCTAGAATTTAATATACTATTGGTACACTCATATAATTTAATACCGATCTCAATGCTCCAGAAAAGGCAACAAAACCACATATACACATCCGTAACGACAGAATAGATACACATGATTGCTCACTCCTTAACTCGAGAAAGCTAAAGGTATAAACTATCTTGGGTATCAATAATAGATACCCGAATTCCTAAAGATCTAAAGGCGAACCTCACATTTTTGGGGTGGAATTCTGAGGGTTTTTATGCTAGTCATATACATTCCTATCCATGAGACGCTATTAATACTTGGTTTTCGTCGGTATGTGTCATAAAAAATTTTAAATTTGGGTCAAAATTACCTTTTTATGCTATGTTTTGATATATTACCCATCATTTTAAGGACAAAGAAAATGGCAAATGAAAGAATAGTTTCTAAGGCTTATTTTCCTCCCCTACACTTAAGTTGAACATTGTCCCTAATGTTCTATAGAAGTACCTGTAAAAACGAATAAAGGGAAAAGAAAACAAGTAAAAGAAACTAGTACTCCCCTGGTTTGCTCAATAATGGAGAAGAAACATGTGATAACTAGTTAAATCGTCATCCAAGAATCATCCAATAAAACTTCCTAAGAACTTCCAAGCTTCTTCTCATCAAATATAACCTGTAATCAAAGACAAAGACAACTACACCAAGCATAAAATCCATGGGTGAATGATAAATACAACCTCATTAACTAAGTTTAGACTCTATGAAAGCAATAAAGATAGGATGAGAGTAATGTCATAATCATAGGTTTTTGCAGATTTACAAAAGAATTACATATTTTAGATGTTACACAAGTTATATTTTCAAAAATACTTAAAAATTTCAAAATTTTCTAGTAGCTGGCCTCATCACAGAGGTCGAGCTGAAGGTGTCGAGTATAATCTGTGACGCCGTCTCCACACTTTGTGAAAATTCACTTTTTGTTTTTGATGAAAAATTTCCTGTACGCAATCTTCTAAGTTATTTGCTATACCAAATACTACATAAAATCTGAGATTTGACAATACAATCATATGATTCGAAACAAACACACAAGACACACAAGATACACAAAACACACAAGACATACCTAATATGCAAGAAATAAAAGATTTGGTTACCTCCCAACAAGTACTTGTTTTTGTTCGAGTCACAAGCCTGACTCAACGCTTATTTGACACGTAAAAGGTGGGTCTCCCATTCACTTGAGGTTAAGTATGGGTGATAGTAGCGATACACACCATTTTGATGGAAGTATGCCACATGGGGTGAAGGTGGTGTATGAATGGTCAAGGGTTTTACTACCTTCATCCTAAAGTTACCCGAATCCTTAGGTTTGATGGGTGGATTTGAAGTTGGAGAAAAATTATGACAAATAATCGGGGTTATGTCATCCTTATAGAGATTATGCTCCAATGATTCTTTATCCATTCCGGTTCCTATCATATTTATCTCGACTTCATCTTCATCTTCTTACTCAAGCTTATTTTTCTCAAATAAATGAAGTATTGGCATTTTGAGGTTGGAATTTAGGTGTTGGTGAGGGGTTCTATAGATAGTGGGTTTAATATTAGAAATCACCGAGACCTTATGCAACATGGTAGGCTTGAGTGTTTTGGGGGTTATGGTAGGGTTGTGAGGAGGAAATCTAATGATCTTATTGATTTTTATCCTGTCCTTTAATTTTTCCATAACTACGAGGGACAATTTCATGAATTCGCCAAAAATGATATTCATATATTCTTCAAGTTGACGTAATTTCTCCTCTTGATTACGTATGAAAGTTATAATTATTTGTTCGAGTTGTTTTTGGTGGCTAGGTCGAGAGTAATCTGCTAAGGTACAGGGTCGGTTTGAATTTTCGTCTCCCATGATGGTCAACAGAAGAGTAGGTTGGTTACGAACAAAAGGAATAAAGAAGAGATAGACTAAAAGAAAGCTAATTGACAAGAAATTAAAATCTCACTTGATAGGAATCTTGTGAGTAGACCTAAGCTAGATTAAATTTGAAACCTACGGTATTCTCCACGCAGCGGCGCCAAAAACTTGATGCGGTCATCGTAGGACTTCAACAAGAAGTTTTACAACTCTCTAGGCGGAGTACCTAACTGTTGTAGTAGTAGTATAGGAAAGACTCGGGGGGTTATTATTGTTCTCTAGAGGAATAGCACTGAAGGCCAGATCAAATGTTCACTAAAGTTTAAAGTTTGAAAGAAGATTCTTTTTGAGTTTTTATATTTTATTAAAGCAAGTAAATTCTGGTTTTAGAGAGGTTTGGTTTTAAGCTAATTGAACTAATAAACTAAATAACAAATATACAATGAAGCATATTCACCTGGGATGCACTACTCCTTGCTAGCTATCCAATTCTACCTATTGCTTTGTCACACTTGAGATGTAATGTGTAAGTATTTCCTAGGTCATGAACGAATTACACGAACCCGCCGTCTATGAATGTTCCTTTAGGGCAACACACAAGTAAAGTAGTATGAAGACTACTACAAGGCCCCTAAGAGTACATTACATGCATTTTGAAATATCTTAAGAGGGATCAACCATATATGTGACATCCGTGATTTAATCGCGTTAGTGATACCTTTAGAAATGGCTAAGAGTTCATTTTGTGTGAATTCTTGTGTGCTATGTGTTATATGTGTGTGCTAAGTGGTTTGAATAGGTGTATGATATCATTTTGAGGTGAATGATCATATCATTTTAAGTGAGTTTGTGTTTGGTGATGAGTATTCCATTTGTTCACGTATAGTGTTAATGGAAAGGAATTGTGTATTGCATGCAATGCTACGTCAATAGTTAGATGATTTTGTGTTAAGCGTTTATGGAAAATGTATCATGTTGGTAATAAGTGAAGTGAGTGAAATTTAGATATTTATAGTAGACTTTCTAAATATAGAAAGTGAAATGTGTCTTCTAAGTTGCTAGAAAAACACCTACCCAAACCCTAAAATCGGCCTTAGGGTTTGGGGCTTGATAAAAATGAAGTTATGAGGCTGTATATATAGGCAAACCCTAAGTCGGTTTGTCACGATGGTGCCAGGGTTAACAAATAACGCTGTTGCCATGACGTTTTTACAAAGTTGTGGATTTCCTCGATGCGATCGCGTGGGCTATTGAATTGTCGAAATTCGAGTTCATATGAAGGAGTTATGACCAAAATAATATCTGGTACTTCGCGCGCAAGTGAAATGATCTTCTCAATCTCGTGACACAAAATCATCTAGGGTTTCTTTAGGTCGGCCACGTTTTAATGTCGTCACCAAAACTCTGACGTCGTCACTTCAAACGTCCTTACACCGTCGCTTGAAACACGCGACGTCGTCTCCTCACTCTGTATACACAACTTCTTTAAGGATTTGGTATAGAGTCGTAGTCTTGTCTGTTTCTTCTCCAAATGAGCCCAAGTCACGTATATTTCCTCCAAATGTCATCAAAGTGCTAAAAACATGAAAACAAACGATTAAGCATATAATCTGGGCGTATTTGCATGATTTGAGGGGTTAAATGACCTTGAAATAGTGTATAAAATAACACCTCATCAAATACCTCTACACTTGGGATTTGCTTGTCCTCAAGTAAATAGGCTTTTCTATCTAGATAATAGCAATATTAAGATCATTTAACCTACTCTGTAAAAGAATTTTACAACACAATGTTCTAGACCTCATAATTAAATGCACGGAAATTATATACTAGCACCTCACATAAGTGTTTGGGATTCTCTCTTTCTCTTGGGTGTATAATAAATTATAACATAATGGGGAAACGAAAAAACCAACACTCATTACATGTCATAGCATATAAATTACCATAGGCTTGGTAAAGGATCAAACCTCCACCGCTAGGCACAAGCATTATTCATTACTATATGAGAGGTCTTTTAAAAGGTTTGTGGGGTGTAGGTGTAAGATAACATTAACGGAAATAAAAACGGATGGGATATATGTAGGTGGTGACTTTGGGCGAATTTGGAGTGGAAGGGTTAGCTAATTATTTGTACGAATACATGTTGGTTTGGTTGCTAAGCGAAAGACTCGGACAAAATATACAAACTCTATACAACTCTACATCAATCTCTTTTTTTCTTTTCTTGACTCTGTGATAAACATAACATAAGCAAATGGCAACCCATACATTTTTTTCACTCTCTTTTTTTATATACATTTTTTTCTACACTTTTGCCCTGCCATTGCTTAAACATATAATACATCATGGGGGTTTATAGATACACCCTTACACGATGAAACTTTTATATACTCGATATTTACAATCAAATCATGACCCAGATTGTGATAGATCAACGTAAACATGGAGCTTATGAGCTCTATTAGGGGTTATAACATTACTTTTACCCAATTCTTCATAAGATGGAAATACTTACCATGAATCCTCCAATCGTCCCATAACAAGTATTTACAAGGATAGGACTTAGCAACCGTGTACTCAAATAATTAACTTGGGTTAAAACAATAATGTACTAAAAGTGAGTACATACAAGGTAGGATAAGGCGATTTGGGTGTAACAATTGGTTTATGGGTGACAATGCTCTTCATTAATAGTCCATCTTAACCAAAAAATTACGAGAACCGTGAAAAAGGATAGGCTCGAAGGGTTGTACTAGGGGTATCTTGTACTAAAAATGAGTGCATGGCAAGGGTGTAGGATAGTTATATGATCGGTGTGACCATCATAACAATTACAGGTTTAAAACATGGGTTAATCCTAGTGCCTCTTATCTAGCAAATCCTAATACTCACTATGCGGTCTCGGGATGCATCATAAAAACAAGTTCTAGAATTTAATATACTATCGGTACACTCATATAATTTAATACCGATACCAATGCTCCAGAAAAGGAGACAAAGACCATACATACACATCCGTAATGACGGAATAGATACATACGACTGCATTTGAACCTTAACTTAAGAAAGTTAAAGGTACAAATTATCTTGGGTATCAATAATGGATACCCGAATTTCTAAAGATCTAAAGGCGAACATCACATTTTTAGGGTGGAATTTTGAGGGTTTTTGTGCTAGTCATACTCATTCCTATCCATGAGACGCTATTAAAAATCAAATTTTCCTGTGGCAGGCCTGGCGACTGCGTCAAGATTAATCCTGATGCCGTCTCTAGGGTTTGTAAAGAATTTTTTTTCTTTTCTTCAAAAATCCTTGTACGCAAGTTCCCATTAGTTATTTCCTGCAAAAACCACAAAAATAGTTAACACAGTCATATGACTTAAAACAAACACACAAGACACACAAGTCACACCTAATATGCAAGAAATAATAGATTGGGTTGCCTCTCAATAAGCGCTTGTTTTTGTTCGAATCACGAGCCTGACTCTACGCTTATTTGACGTGCAAAAGGTGGGTCTCCCATACACTTAAGGTTAATTGCAGGTGATAGTAGCGATACACACCATTTTAATGAAGGTATGCCACGTGGGGTGAAGGAGGTGTGTGAATGGTCAAGGGTTTTACTACCTTCATCCTAAAACTACCCGGACTATATGGGTTGATGGGTGGGTCGGTTCCTCTTTTGTCTCCTAGATTTACATCTAAGAGTGAAAAATTAGGTAAAAGTTGAGGCTCCGGTTCATCAACACTAGGAAATCCCTTAGAACTAAGAAAGATGTCACGAGTATTAGTATTTAAGCCTAGATCCTCTAGTTTCATGTGGTCTGAAGGTCCTACCTCCATTAGGATTCCTATAGTCTCTTCTACTTCTCCCGGGTGAGTCACGGGCGGTGTGTATACCTCAATTGATAGGAGGACTTGTGGGGTACTTTGTGGGCTTGGATTATCTACCTTATCCTCCATATCACCTATAGGCTTATCATCTAACCATGCCATGCACTTAGGCATCTTAACCATAACTATCTCACATTCTAAATCCTCGTTATATGTTCTCTTAGGTTGTGACTTAGCAATTCTATCATGTCTCAACTTACAGGTCAATTTTATGGAGCTCTTCTCAAGTTTGAGCAATTGGTTACTTTTTTTTTTTTTTTTTTTTTTCCTAAATAGGGTCTCACTCAAACAAAATTTGATCCTAAACACGAAGGTTGTTCATACGAATACATCCTAGGTGAAGGCTCATATGGTTCTTTGATTTTACTAGGTGAGGCATTTTGTGTGCGAGGATATTCTACTCCACCATTCATCATTTTATATACTTCCATAAGATTCTCTAAGTCGCTTTTATAATCTTCCGAATAATTTTCACGGTAATATTCTATGAAGCACTCAAATTGTTCTTCCATTAACGACTTAAGTGTGATTTCATCCAACATGGTGTGGAATGACATTTTTATGAACAAATACACAAAGAAGAGATAGACTACGAGAAAGCTAATTGACACAAAATTAAAATCTCACTTGATAGGAATCTTATAAGGAGACCTAAGATAGATTGAATCTGAATCCTAAGGTATTCTCCGGCAGCGGCGCTAAAAACTTGATGTGGGGTCCGTAAGACTTCACATGAAGTTTTACAATCCCCTAGGCAGTGTACCTAATCCTTGCAGTGTAGCATAGGCAAGACTCAGGAGTTGTTATCGTTCTCTAGGGGAATATCACTGAAGGGCGGATCGAATGTTCACTAAGGTCTAAAGGTTGAAGGAAGATTCTTTTTGTGTTTTTATATTTTATGAAAGCAAGTAAATTATGGTTTTAAAGAGGTTTGGTTTTAAGCTAAGTAAACTAATAAACTAAATAACAAATATACAATGAAGCGTATTCACCTAGGATGCACTACTCCTTGCTAGCTATCCAATTCTACCTATTGCTTTGTCACACTTCAGATGTAATGTGTAAGTATTTCCTAGGTCATGAACGGATTACACGAATATGCCGTCTATGTAATATTCCGTTAGGGCAACACACAAGTAAGGTAGTATGAAGACTATTATAAGGCCCCTAAGAGTACATTACATGAATTTGAAATATCTTAAGAGGAATCAGCCTTGGCGAGGTGTGACAATATAAGGGGGTAATGTAGTATGAAGACTGTTACCCGATGGTATCTTTTCTACGCACTCCTGTTTCTCCTAGACGTATCAACAGCGATATAGACAAACGTTGGTTTTCTAAAGCCTAACGCGTACGCTCATCAACAAGAAGCAATAGGAAATAAGAGTTATAAACTATAATCAATTACACTCATTGAATCTGTCACAAACAACAAGATATAATCAATCAATGACAAGGTTTATACATTTCTAAATAAATACTAGATGAATTAGCCAAGCATACTCAAACAAGAGAAATCATAATAAACAAAAGGAATTAAAGACATGAATTAAGATAGATATAATAATCAAATCATTACAAGATGTTTATGGATTGAATTAGGTCTTCTAAGTTGCTAAAAAAACACCTACCCAAACCTTTTAGTCGGCCCTAGGGTTTGGGGCTTGATAAAAATGAAGTTATGAGGTTGTATTTATAGGCAAACCTTAAACCGACCTTCACGACGGCGTCACCAATAACATGTGACGCCATCACCACGACATTTCACGTAGTTGTAGATTTTCTTGTTCTGAACGCGTGGGCTATTGAATCCTCGAAATTCGAGTTCGTATAAAGGAGTTATGATCAAAACAATATCTGGTACTTCACGCGGGTGTTAAATGGTATTCTTAATCTCGTGACACCGAATCTTCTAGAGTTCCTTTAGGTCATCCATGTTCTGACGGCGTCACCAATGTACTGACGACGTCGCTTCGTAAATCATGACGGCATCGCTTTATGCTTGCGACGCCGTCTCCACGCTCTGTAAGCATAATCTTCAAGAGATTTTGGTGTAGGTTCGTAGTCTTGTCCGTTTCTTCTCCAAATGAGCCCCCTCTAAATGCCTTCCAAATGTTAAATACCTGAAAAGGAACGATTAAGTACCTATTTTGGGCATAAATGCACGATTTAGGGGGTTAAATAACCCAAAAAAGTGTATAAAATGACACCTCATCAGTTATAAACCACCATACTAATAATAAAATTTGTTTGATTCTAATATTAAATATGGAACATTTATTGAAAACCAATTTTCTATATTAGTTACACTACCCATTTATGCATCGAGAACTTCTAGCTCATCATTGGAAATGTTGCTAACGCCATCGTCAATGTTGTTACACTACCCATTTAAGCATTGAACACATTTTTAGGTCATCAACTTATTTTTCTATAGATTTAACATATTTCAAGTCTTCGAGCATTTTTTCTTATGCTTGTTCAAAGATCACAACATTATTAAAAGCTTCATTGCAACTGGAATTAAAAGACCTTCAAAAAGTAACCTAATGCCTTTTGTAAATGGTTTTTCCCAATCTTTTTTACGTTGTTTCCAATATGTATCAACTATCCCTTTTATGTTCTTCACATTAGCTTTAACATCTTAAAAAACATACTTACTTTTGCTTATCAATTTATGCTGAGACAAGTATTTGATGTTTTTCACCAAATTTGTTGTTCTTTTCTTAAATGATGTTTTGAAAATGTTCTTCTTTGAGTCATTTGAAATATATAATTGTTCACGAGACTTTAGTTTTTTTGTAGTCGTATGGTTAGATTACCTAATTTTGATCGAGTCTCTTCTGCAAGACGAATTGTCTCATCATTTTCTGGAGAAAATATGTTTGCAAGATCATTTTTATCATATTTGATAATATTTACAGACCGTTTTTCCCATAGAGCTTTCTTGGGATACTTAGGATTCGCAAAACTTATCGAACATCGACCATTATAATATGAACTTGGTTTAGGAGTTAGCATAAAAACGGTTGTTGCCTATTGACCAGTTTTATAAAAAATGTTGTTTAAAAACTTTACTTCATTTTCTAAAGCAATTATATTGTCTAAGTCTTTATCCTCTTTGCTTTTGAAATCCTTTGTCTGTTTTCCTCTTGATCTTAAAACAAGAGCAAGTTATGTTTCATGCTTAGAAACCTGTTCTAGTAGCTTGGCATTTTCTTCTTTTACCAAAAATGTTATGTATGCTTATGTTTTTAAAGATTCAGCACATTGTCATTTCTTTGCACTTAAGTTATGCTTTTTCTTTATGTTGATGATTTGTTTGAAAAGTTTTTTTGTCTCTCAAGCTCAAATTTACAATGATTAAGATTACGCGTGTTCTTCTCAAGCTCTTGAGTGAGAGACGTGTTTGCTTTCTTCCGTTGTTTTTAATCTTTTTGTTTTTATCAACATCTACTTTTAAATTTGCAATTTGGCATTCTTATGGTCAAAGTAATATAACCAGGATTTTGTTCCACTGGTCATAATAACTGGGATTTTGTTCCACTGGTCATGGTAAGCGAGCATCATATTTAGCATTCTTATGGTCAAAGTAATATAACCATAATTAACAAGAAATAAATAAATCATAATGATAATTAATAAGATAAGCTTAGCCAAAAATTGTATTCATACAATCAATATCACTGTCAATTAATGATAGTAATGAAAACATGATAATCGAACCAAACTAGTATGATGATGATTGGGACCGGATTCTTCCTTCTAAAGTAGCTGGAGAGTGCTGAAAAACGAATTGGGATGATGTCCTAGTTGTCCCCTCAGATGGGAGGAAGAAGGGTTGATGTCAAATGTGCTGAATGGGGCCTCTATTTATAATATTCAAATAGTTTATGGCGTAACCATATAGGGTGTTATGGCGTAAAGTGCTGACGCGGCCTTTCCATATTAAAGGCTTTTATATGTTACGGCGTAACTAGATCATCATATTACGCCGTAAAGTTGTCTTGGACAAGTCATCTTTCCATAATCACGAAGTGTTACGGCGTAAACCTTATGATTGGTTACGCCGTAATGTTGTTGATGACGTGACTTTCCTTGAATAGGTTACGACGTAACCTTATGAGTGGTTACGTCGTAAAGCTGGTGATGACTCAACTTGCCTTGAATAGATTACGGCGTAACACCATTGGAGTGGTTACGTCGTAAAGTCTCTTGAAATCCACACTTTCTTCATTTAATGTCCATTTCTCGTGTTTCTTGTCAAATACTTGCATTTTACCTGAAAATAACAAAATAATAGTAAATGTATTGAATTCAAGTATTTATGAAACATTTGCAAGTATTTTAAGTGGTAAATTGACACTAAAAGTATCAAATATTTAATGTTATTTGCTAACATATTACTTATTGTTATTTATTTTGTTTCCATGGCAAATACGTACATGTTTGGCCATGGACTTAGCCAACACCTTGTTTATAAATGATACTAGCTTCATAACCCGCCCGATGGGCGGGTTCGCTCCATATTATTGCTTGACAAGTTCTAACTGGACGTAAGTAACTTATGAATAACGAAAAATATGTTAAACACAAAAGGGAAGAAAAAAAAGATTTTGTCATGTCATTTATATAAAAAGAATGACGAAAAGTGTAAAAGGAACTAATACACTTTCAAAGTCAATGTCATATCATATTATATAGTGTAATATAAGAAGATAAAGGGTCTAACCAAACACTAAAAAATACTAAAAACTGGTTCTTAGCATGTTGTATGGGTGACTTAAAACAGCTTCTTAGCATGTTGTATGTAAACTAAGCAGATAAAGGGTCTAACCAAACACTCAAAACAACTTCTTAGCATGTTGTATGGAGCACTTAAAACACCTCTGACCTCCTTCTTTTTCTATACCCATTTGACGCGTCATGGATTGCACATAACTTTAAATGACTCGTTTGAGTATATCTCTTGTAGTAAACAAGTGTAATTGCGGCCCGCACGTTGCGACGGGCATGTTTTTGATGAATTATTTAGCGTATGTTTTGTTTCCCATTTTTGTAACACATTCTGCTAGTTTTATAAAATTTACGAAGTTCCAATTGTTACAATTGGTTTTTAGTTTCATTAAGTGTGGTTTATAATGTAGTGGACAGATAATTTAGGAATGGAACAAATGAATGACATTAAGGATATGAGTTAAAAGAAATAACATAAGATGGGATCCGAAAAAGTTTTATGTATTGCTTTGACTTCATCTATGTACATCTAAACTATGAGTACTATGCATATGTGCTAGATTATCTCTCACATTTTCTAATTAGTTGTTGAAACAATAAGTCAACTTGCTCCAGATTGCCGACTATGATCCGTGAAATAGTATCCTGGCCGGTCTTTTTGATCCACCTCTCACGAATTTCAAACCGATCACTTTCATCATCAAGCAATGGTAATGCAACAAAACCTTGTGATTACAAGTTAATATCCACCATCGCAGTAGATCTAATTCACAACATGCACGGCCTTCGAACTTTTAGGCACACCAAAATTAAAACTCATTTTTACATTAATTGAATTACTTAATACCGCAAGGCCTTCTGTTACGGAAAAAAAGTAGATAATTGCTTAAAAAACACATGCAAAAAATAGGAACACTTTTCAGACAATTATAATGACCAATATTTACCCGGGTACCGTCCCTTCACCCAAATTCAATCCTGTAAAAATCGTATACCTAAATATTGTTTTGGGCTGATCACGCTAACCCGTCCAGAACAAAACTACTTGGCTTGACCTGTTACTAAACCCACCCAACCTGCTGAGTTGCATCCCTTGTTAACAAAATAACCCATATCTACTCATTAATAAGTAAATGACTTAAATTTGCAACTATTAATGTATACGCATTTAACATATTCAAGACTTTTATTCTGCCATACTGCTACTAACACCAACCTAATTTTCAAGCTTTACCATGTCATCAACTTTAATTGCTCCATCAGCATCAAACTTAGTAAGCTGAAGTATCAGTAATCTAATGTCTTACATTGTTAATGAAGCGTGTGTTGGTATTATAACTAGTAAATAAGAACTTAAATATAACATAATTAACAGTAACATCGTTTGTAGATGCCTACGACAAAGCTTACCGGATCGAGCAGCGGTATGGTATTTCATACTCTTCTTTAGTTTTGTCACACATAACTATGAATTACCGAATAATAGTAACTAAGCCCTGTTTTCTGAACAGTTGCACTTATCGAGTCATGGGTGTAATACATTTACCATTAGTAACTATCATAGCTATTGTCACACCCCCAAATAGGGTCCCGTCTGAATCAGAGTCTGGGGCATGACGTCATACATATCTCAAGTACAAAGGATAAAGAACAACCTCTAAAGGGGTACATTTTAGAAAAATCATAACTCGTTGCATAGATTTAAAAGTAAATAAGTCTTACAAACCATTTCAAAAGTAATTAAAACATAGCGGAAGCAATATGAAAACATAGCGGAAGCAATATTTAGGTTTTGACAAAAGACAATGAGTATGAATAAAGATAGTCTTGAAATCAGTCGAAGCCACATTGCGCATAGACTTCTAATAGCACATCTTGAAAATCCAAGCTAAGCATCTGAGAAAAACATGCTTAAAACGTCAACATAAAGTTGGTGAATTCATTTAATTCAAATGAAATATAGTGGACCACAAGATTCAAAACGTACGTGGCAATTATAACAGATACAATTTCACGTAAAAAGTATTTACGTTGCACTAAGCTCAAGACACCGAGGCTAATAAGTATGTAGCATATATCTATGCCAAGTAAAGCTTGCCCTTACAGGTATCCGACCAAAGACTACCTAAACGAAATTCGACATGAAATACACCCGTTTGATCGGTACCTCCAATACAAGTGAGCGCTACTCACCCGGATGGGGATAATTAGTCCCAATAGATCATTTACTCACTCGCGCTTACTTAAGCAGTATAGTCGTTCAGAGGTATTAATGGTTCATGATAGTTGGGGTAATAGTGGTCTAAACGCTACTTAGGCAACACGTAAACAGGGTAAAACTCACGTAAAGTACTTGTGTCCGGTTTTCAAAACAAGCAATGTTTCTCACCCCAAAGTTATAAAAGATACTTAAAAACAAGTAAAACGTGGGGCTATGAACTCACAGTAATCGATGAAGTATAGCAGCTAAAATATAAAGGTTAAGTGGGGTTGCACAACAATGCTAGATCTCGACCTAAGAATAAATGGTTGGGTTTCAGAGTCAATACGATGGAAAAATGTGAAAGCGAATAAAAGTTTGGAAAGTATATGTACGATTATTACAAAAGATGTTTTAATAACGTTGGTTGTGTGGTTTTCGTGGTGGTTTTGACTCGATGTAACGTATCACAATAATATATATAAAGTATAATAGGAAAAATAAACAAAGGTAAATAATTATCGGCATTTTACCCGGTAACTCAAAATAATGATTTAGACATCTTGATAATAATGTTTTTATGTTCTTAGTTTACTTAATAAGTAATAGAAATTTTATATTTATAAAATTTATATTTTTTGTCTTTTAGTCGGTATTAAAGAAAATACTTGAATATATATGTAAATATGTATTTTAGTTTATTTATTAAATCTAAATATAAATTATTATTTATTATTTATAAATAATATGTTTTCGTAAGGTTTTATAAAAATATAAGTTTTCACAAATAATTCTAAGTATAAAGTTTTTACGAAATTTCGGCATGACCCGTTCGTAAATATTAGTTTTCCAAAGTCATAGACTTTAATCCCAAAACACTTTCAAACACTTTTCTTAAATCATCACATTTTCAAATATAGGTTTTGTAAATATTTAAGTTACGATAATAATAAGAAACGTTTATAAGTTCAAATATGTAATAATCCCTTAATAAAAATAAGCTGAAAGTCCAATGGACCCTTATTGGGCTTTTAGGCCCAATAAGCCTAAACGAATATCTAAAACGTAATGAGTACAAAATAAGAAAACGATGTAAATAAGTAAGTACATAGCTTATCAAATAAGCTATGCATAAGCTTATCCAATAAGCCATGCCGTGAGCTTATAAGCCACGGTTTGGGCTTTATGTTAGGTCGCAGCCCAATAAGCGAACCAAACAAGTATCGGTTTATTTATTTAGTCCGATAAGTAACCAAATAAGCAATACGCACCTAACTTACCAATAAGCTATTAAATAAGCCATGATAAGCTAACTGATGTGCTATCATGTAGGGTCAATTATTTGATTATCAAGTTTTAAATTTATATTTATCCGACAAACTTTAAACAACACTTTAACGAGCAGTGTACCCGGTCAAGATGGAGTTCGCGGTAAGTAGGGTGTTGAACACTAAGAGTGGAACATTAATCCTATATTATATTAGTATTTTAATTAGTCTATTTACTGGTTAAACCTATGCTATATACGTTGTCTAATGATATGGGGGTTTTCAGCCTGAGAGACTGGCACAGGTTTCGTGGAAACAAATATCAATTCAATACACAATAAACACAAAAGAAGAAATTCAGAAGATAGAAAAGCGGTACAAGCCAAATGATAGAAAATTGTATTAGCCATATTAAATCCGGTTCAATGCTGGTTTGTTTGTTTTAGTGCAATGATTTACTTATCTCGAAGCGACATATCATTCTTAAGACTTAGGCAGGACATCATCCTAAGACCTAGACATGATTAATCCTGTCACAATTAACGCGTTCGCATAAAGCATCCTTTAGTTTAATTATAATCTATCTTAGGGAATCAAAGCAGTGGTGATCCTGTTAAAACCCTAGCCTAACGGGACTTTACCCACTTATTGTTTGATGGTGTTTCATATACTGGTAGTCCACTAATAAAATCTTTATCAGTTAATTAAGAGCATGATTGCTGAAACATAAACGGGTCACCTACCGGTCCAACTAAGGTCATAATTTAAAGATAAAGACAGAACGTTATTTGTGATCCTATTGGTCCAGTAATATAAAACATGATTTGGAGAGCTATCCCGGTATCTAGATTACTTTTTAGGTATCACTAGACCCAGTTGAATGATAGGTCGCATATTCAAACACATAAACAAGTATAAGGTGATAAACATAATTAAACAATCAACGATTAATTAAGAAATGATTTTAAAACAAAAAAAAACATTGAACTTTCATTAAGTTGGCTAGTACCCGAGGGTATTAGCCGACAACCATTGTAATTATACAAGTGTAATCAAACAATGAAAGAACGATTAAGAGAGTAAAAATTACACGATGTCTTCTATGGAGTCGTGATCAATGCTTGACCTTGATGGCTGATCTTCTCTTCTAAAATTCGTCTTTAAATGAGTATGGTATAAAGAATATGATATTGCACACTGAAAACTCGTTTTTGAGTCTTCTATTTATAGTGTCTGAAAAAAACTCGATGCGCCGTATCTAGCAAGGTCAATACGGCGTATTAGGCCGGATTCCTTGGAGTGCGCGCTACGTTCATAATAAATCAGTGATATCATTACCAATTTACTTGATTTACTGTATCTTCGAATAGTTATCTTCATAGATACGGCGTATGTAGACAGAAGGGATACGCCGTATTGGGAATTGGTCAAACGCGTTTTCTTGTGAAGTCTTCGCGCTGATACGCCTTATCTCTTTTGTTGGATATGGCGTATTGGTCAGAAATAAACAATCTTTAAATATCTTTGTTTTAGCTCTAATTTATGCGCCTTTCAGCTTGTCTTCACAAAACACTCCTGAATTACTGCATTTATCAACTTTAAAGCAATTAAGTAGCAAATTATGCAATAATTATATAAAAGTGGGCAAAACAGATGGGATAAATGATATAATAAATTGACGTTATTTGATGTCATCAAATATCTCCCCACTTGAATCCTACTTGTCCTCAAGTAGACTTTTAGAAAAAGTTTTAGTTTATCAAAATATGTCCCAACCGAAGTTGAGGATTTTCTGTTTAAGCATCGTTTTGTCTTAATCACCTATACATAACCATGCTCCTCACGAAATATGAAAACTCTCAGATCACTCAACTAATTAGGGTGAAACATTTAAGTAGTACGCTCAATTGCTCGGTCGTGATTAGCTTCGTATCATAGGCTTGACAATGATACACATCTCCACCGCTAAAGCTAAGGAGAAACAAGTCAAAAGCTAAATTGGCTTAAGAAGGCTTAAGGTTTATCATTCAACAATCTTTCACCATAAGTACCACACCAACATGGCAGTTGTATCATACATACACGGCCGTAACGACGTAATAGACACATACGATCCGATCACAGCTATGTTCGTATTTAACCAGCGACTAGAATGAAGAATGATATAGGGTAGGGAACTTCTAACTTTCACCAAAAGTCGTAAACAAACAAAGCGGCTAAATCACGTATACATGGCCATAACGACAGATTAGACATGCATGAACCAATCCAACCTTGTTCGAGTAAAACCCAAGGTTAGTTGCTAGGAACGAGAAGAAAAATGGGTGTTAAATAAAATTCACAAAACAAATAGATTAAGCCAACAAATAAGGTATGGTTGCTAGTAACTTTCCCTCGACCATTCCATGACAAAGACTCGAACATATAGACAAACGCCTCGATCACAGAAATGACAAAGAGAACCTAAGTTGGCATTCCCATAACGGTTAACTTTCCTTACATCCTGCTTTTTACATACTTTTACAAAATAAGTGGTGATATCGGCCACTTTTTACAAGACTTTACATCATTGATTTTTGTAACGTATCAACGAATAATCGATCCTTCCAAGTAATTCATTTGGTATAAACTTCTTGATCCGACTATTTTTCTTCCTTCTTTTGTTTGCTTCTCTTTTTTTTACAATACATCATAAATCTCGGTTTAATTCCACCGTCTTCACTATCATAATTCATCCGGATAATTTTTTCCTTGTAACACTTCTTCTTCGGACATGATTCATAATTGCAAAAGTAGCGAAACGTGCGAGCTACATAATTTTCCATTGCATTGTGCAATTTCCCGACCATTACAGAGATAGAAAAATTTCACTTTGACACTGGAAATACAAAACTTTACACGAAAGCAACTAGCAACATTGATTAAAATAGGCTTAATCTACATGGTAGGCTAAGGTGTAAAGGTGTAACGAAACATATAGTATGGTGTAGAAAAAGAAAGGAATGGCTCAACAGGTTGTTCTAGGGAATCTTACTCTAAAAACGAGAGTAAACAAAGGGTTACACGGGAGTTAACTAACCAGTGTAGTTAGTTAATTTTACGACACGTAGGCTATTTGGTTTAATCCTAGAAATTTATCAGTTGAACATGTTTCTCCATCTAAATCCATAGTACTCATCATTGCGGTCTCGAGTGATATACCAGGCCAAATTCTAAATTCCACTACATCAGCGACACACTCATAATTTTGTAGAATTTTTAGTAAACAGTTGGAAACGGAATAGGCTTACATCTCACAATAAGTATCAAGGGTTATAGTGCGCTAGGTAATGTAACTAGTGATTTTTACAAAAGTCATGCTGAATTTTTTTTAATTTTGGTTGTTTTAAGCACTTTGCATGTTATTTTGTAAAAAAGAAGATAAGTACGTTCTAATTCTCCATCCCCCTACTTAAGTTATACAACGTCCTCGTTGTATAGATAAAACAATTAAATAATAAGGGAAAATAGAATTAGAACGGAAAACTCCTTGATGTTTTGC
>BQNB010083037.1:6284-29149 GCA_026074375.1 Tanacetum coccineum
AAATGGAAGAGAAAATCTCAATCGGGCTTTCATTAATGTTTGGACAAATATTAAAGCACATGAAAGTTCCATCTCGATGAGAGGCCACCGGCTCTAAGTGAAGATGCCGGGGTCAAAAATGGTGTCTTCACTCCTGAAGGAGAGAAATAGAATGAAGGTCAAATTGGAAACAAGGGTGGGAAGGGTGGGTAAAATATCGGCCATAAAATCATGAGATTTAGAAACACCTTTAAACACTTTGGTTATCAAAATTCCTGCTTCGGGTTCAAGACATTTCTCAACATCCGGTGGTTCCGGTGGAGGATGAGGAATTGACGGTTTCTTTAGAAATAAGAGAATCCCGGAGGAAATGTTCTCTTTTAAATTCTTCTCCAATGTGACAAGATTTTTATCATGAATGGCATGATAAACTAATATACCTGGTTTGAATACTTTGTCCTCGTTTTCGAGAGAATTCAAGATAATACTAGCCGACAACTCCGCAGTAAAAGGCGAGTCGGAATCTAATAAAGGAGGTGGTAAAATACTTGAGTTCGTGGAATCAAGTGCAACGGTTAAGTCCTTTTCTAAATCCTTTGGTTTGGAAAAATGGCCCATGACCATTAAAATCAATTGGATTATCAAAAGTGATTCTTATTGGCATGACAATGGTATTGATTGGAACATCACTTGAAACTTTGTCTTCTTCAATCTTGATTTCTTCAACTTCTTGAGGACGAGAAAGAGGTTTTGGTTTTTGATGTAAGTAAGTTGCCAAGAGACAAATTATCTTTTTCCTAATCGAATTTCGTTTCATAATTTTCCATACAAATCTAACCAACGAGAAAAACATCGACATTTTCCATGAATGACCCTTCTCTCCGGTGAGAGTAGGGGAAGTAGGATTGCTACTTGAAACTTCAAGGGTGGGAGGGAGGGTAAGATCAATTCCCGGTGGAATCGAATCTTTTTCAAGATAAGCTTCAAATTCACTTTCTTCCGGTGAAGTAAGTGTGAAGGAAGAAGAAGACTTAATCTCGACATCCTTATCGTTTTCTTCAAAGAGAGGATTCACGTTGCTAGATTTGAAGTTATCATCGAATTCGAAAAGAGGATTTGAGTAAACTTGAAAATTTTCCTCATGCAAGTCCTTCTTAAGAATTGAAACGTCATCACCCGGTGGTAATGAGTTAGGAAGAGTGAATTCATTGATGAATTCCTCGAAAGTAGAATCACTAGTCTTCATCGGAGAAGAGCTAGGAAAAGGAGCATCGGATAGAATAGTGGTACTGCCACTAAACGGATCGTCTTTTGAGAAATCGATTACAGAAATGGCGTGAACAAAATTTTTATCCTTGTTTTTCTCAGATTTATCGGCATAATAAACAAGTTCTTCCTTTCCTACTCGTAAAGTCAAAGTTTCTTCATACAAATCAATAAGAGCTTTTGCAGTGCGAAGGAAAGGTCTTCCTAAAATAATAGGCACTCTCGGATCGGGTTCAAAATTAACCACCACAAAATCCGCAAGAAAAGTGAAACCATCAACTCTAACTACAACATCCTCGGCTATGCCCATTGGGTGAGTAATGGAACGATTGGCAAGCTCGAGTGTCATTCGAGTGGGAGTCAACGCTTCAAGCCCAAGTTTCTTGTAGATAGAATGAGGTAAAAGATTAATGCTAGCTCCGGAATCGGCTAAAGCACTAGTCCTATCGAGTTCTTGTAAAGCACATGGGATAAGAAATTTTCCCGGATCTTCGAGCTTCTCGGGAACTTTGTTCATGATGATAGCAGAACATTCAGCATTCACGGTTGTAATGGCGATCTCCTCGAGTTTCTCTTTGTTCCTTAGCAACGAGCTTAACCATTTGTTGAACTTTGGCATTTCGACAAGAGCATCTTTCAATCCAATCTCTAAACGGAGTTGTTTGAACATCTTCAAAAACCGGCTATGTTGAGCACTTGGTTTATCGTTCTCTCTAACTTTCATCCTCTCGGGGTATGGAAGTTTAGATTGATATGACGTTGGTTTTGGAGAATTAAGATCTTGAGTTTCAACATTAACGGTTTTCTTTGCTTTTGGTTTTGGGATTTCCATGAAAATGGAATCTTCTTCCTCCGGAGGTGGGACTTGTGCGGTATTTTCCAAATTTGGATTTTGCACTTTTTCCGTTGACGTCTCCGGGTTTTGTTCGGGTTCTTTTGAAGGAATAGAAACAACGGGTGTAGGAACAAGAGGAGTCGAAGGTCCTTCCAAAGTTTTACCGCTCCTTGTGGTGATAGCATTAATTTGCTGACGAGGGTTAGTTACGGTTTGACTTGGAAGAGTTCCTGAATTCGAAGTAGAGGCGGAATCTTTGAAATTATTACAAAGATTTGTCAACAAACTCGTAACATTAGCCATTTGATTTTGCAAATTTTGACCTTGATTTTGAACATTCTTCAACACCGCATCGTTTGCCTTGACGTAGTTTTCAAAATCCATTTTCGAAACACCTTGGATTTGGGGCGTAGGAGCTTGATATGGTGGAACTTGGTAAACCGGTGGTTGATTGGTTGGTGGTTGAAAAACTTGACCTTGATTGTTTTGATGGTTTTGATTGAAATTGTTTCCACGGTTTTGATTCGAATTGAAATTGTTTCCTTGATATCGGCTTTGGTTTCCTTGGTTGTTTTGAACATTAAAACCGGGTGGTCTTATTTGACTTGCCAAATTAGGAGGATTTCTTTGAACAAAGTTGCCAACGGCGGCGGTTTGTTGGAATTGATGAATGTTATCATGAAAAATGGGAAATTCATTCCTTGTTAACGGACAATTGTTGAAATTATGGTTTGAACCACATGTGACACAAACTTCCTCAACTGCTTTGACGGTAGCAGGAGTCGATTGTTTTTCACTAATCGCTTTCTCTAAACGGCTCATTCGAATATTCATTTTGTCTTCAAGTAAGGCGGCCATTTGTTGAAATTCAAAAGAATTAGAAGGTGTAGAAGTAGAAAGAGGAGCATTCGTACTCACTCTTGGTTCAATTGCACGACTTCTTGAATAACGAACCTTAGATTTACTCTCAATAATGGCTAAACTCGTTGAAGGTTTCATTCGGTTCTTGGTAGAAAGTAGTGATTTTGTTTCGAAGGTAAGTTGTTTTCGAAGGTGGAAAGAATTGGTTTATGAATTTCGAGACAAGATCATCCCACGTTAGAATCGATCGAGGTGGTTCCTTATCTAGCCAAATCCGGGCTTCACCTTCGAGAGAGAAAGGAAAAAGCAAAAGCTTAATCGAGAAAGTAGTGATTTTTAGTGCGAAAGGTGGAAGTTGTTTTCGTACGGTGGAAAGAATTGGTTTATGAATTGCGAGACAAGGATCATCCCTACGTTAGATACGATCGAGGTGGTTCCTTATTAGCCAAGGTTACGGGCTTCACCTTCGAGGAGTTCAAAATTACTGTCAGAGAAGGAAAAAAAATAAAAATAAAAAAAAAGAATAAAAAAAAAAAAAAAAAAAAAAAAAAACACACCAAAAAAAAAAAAAAAAAAAAAAAAAAAAAAAAAAACAAAAAAACAAAAAAAAAAAACAAAAAACCAAAAAAAAACAAAAAAAAAAAATAAAAAAAAAAAAAAAAAAAAAAAAAAAAAAAAAAAAAAAAAAAAAAACCCACTCCAACCACCCCTTAACCAAGAAAAAATAAAAAAAAAACAAAAAACCCTCAAAGATCAAAAAGATACAAAAAAAAAAACTTACTACAAAAAAAACATAAAAAAATAAATAAAAAAAACAAAGAAAAAAAATTAAAAAAAAAAAAAAAAAACCACTCACCAAAAAAATAAAAAAAAAAAAACATAAACTACACAATTAATTGTTTATATATAACTTATACATTCACATAATAATATTAAGATTTTAAACTACTATGTATCATTTATAAATACGAGATCGCACTCTCAGTCGCTCTCAATAATATAAAATACAATCATAAAGTGCAAAAATGGACATAAAAAAAAAAATAGTAGATAAAAAAAGGATTTCTAAAAAAATAAAACAAAATTTACTAAAAAAATAAAAACAAAATAAATAAAAAAAAAAAAAATAAAAAAAACAAACCAAAAAAAAACAAAAAAAAAAAAAAAAAAAAAAAAAAAATATTAATAAACAAACAAAAAAAAAGGGTGTGAGGGGAGAGTAGAGTTGGTTGGGGATGGGGGGGTGAGAGTGCTAGGTGGGACTCTCAGTATAAGGCAGACCAAGTGTTATGATGCAGAAATATTAAGGTTTCTAGACTACTAGAAACTTTTATCACGAAATTAAGTGTTAATATTATGATTTGGAAGTATTTTAACGAATGGATGCTAATAAATCTTGTTAAAAATTTATATGTGCCATTTGGCATCCCGTTCGACCCTAAATTGTTTTATAAGGATGGGATAAAACTAAAAGCAAGTCTAACTTAAAGACTTACTCGTAAACAAAAGTGTTTGCCAAGAGATAACCCGAAATGTATTTTCAATCTTTTTATCGAGTCTGTCTTACCAGGTTATCGATACAGCGTATCAAATTCCATGGATACGGCGTATTGATCCAACCTGGTCGTTATCCATTTTATTTTCCTACACTTTAAAACGTTATTGTCAGACTTGTTAATACAGGGTATTCATAACGGTCACACCTTGTAAATTTCCAGGTCATCATCTTTGACTTTTCATGCATTAGTTTGACTTTTAATAATTACGCTCGCTCTTAGTGATCGACACCCTACTTACCAACGAACCTACAATTGATCGGGTACACTGCCGTTAGTGTTTGTTAATAGGTAAAGTCAGCAAAATATAAATAGTAAAACTTGAATAATAAATTACCTACACACGACGAAGCACATCAAGTTTTTGCCGCCGTTACCAGGGAGTGAGATTGTTTAATTTTTGTTTATTAGTATTACTAGTTTAGATTTTGTATAATTTAGATTAATTTGCATTATATATTTTTGCATATTTGTGTGTTTGTGTGCTTTGTGTTATTCTGCATTGTTAAAATCTTGTTGTTATTCTTCTGAGTTGAATACTCAATACGGCGTATTCATACTTTCGAATACGGCGTATCAATTTTTTTTCAAAACCAATACTATTCGACTTCAAGCCTCAATACAGTGTATTCAGTCTTCTGAATATGACGTATTAATCTATTTGACCTTTTACGGTCTTTGTAGTCAATTTATTACAGGAAATGGAGGACCGAGATATGACTATGGAAGAATATGTTCGGTATAAAACCGAGAAAGCTCTTAGAAACGGTAAAACGTATAACTGGGAAACTACTAGGTATGGTAAGATCAGGTATGTTGATGACATTAACGACCTCGGAATTTTTGAAACAAAATTCTCAGCTATAGTTTACGCGGATGCATTAACATCTGAATTAGAATTCTTAGAGTTCTCATCTGAACCCACGGTAAGTCCTCAGTATGTCGATGAAGTTAATTTGAAAAATGAAACATCGTTGTCCGAATGTGATGATGAGGAATATAATGTTATATCCTATAATGATCTATTTTAACTTCTGTTAGTACTGGTAGTGCAAAATTCCTTATTTTAACAGCTGAATAAGCTAAGAAGATGAGTAGTAAACTAAAAATCAAAACCTAATCCATATTAAGCTATATCTAGATTACTTCTAACTTGAATTTGAAAACCTAAATCTACTTTTTATACTCAGCTAAAAATAAACCAAAGGCACATTACTACTTGTGAAAGCAGTACTAACTTGGAAGTTAGTACTGGTAGTTGTAAAGTATCACAGTACTAACTTTGTGTTAGTACTGGTGCCCTTTGCACAGCTGTAAACCAAGAGTGCAGGTTTCCTAAGGGAATTCCTGCACTAAGACACACTCAAATTGAGTGTATACACAAAGTTCAAGCAAGATCTAATCCTTAAGGGTTTTGGATCACAGTTTTACAATAAAAAAGATAGTCAAAAAACTGCCCTGGTGTAAAAACAAAGATAATAAGCCATATCTTTTGAAATTTTGAACTCTAACTTATAAAAACTAAA
The DNA here is from genome assembly GCA_026074375.1 of Tanacetum coccineum. NCBI lineage: Eukaryota > Viridiplantae > Streptophyta > Magnoliopsida > Asterales > Asteraceae > Tanacetum > Tanacetum coccineum. Next base: position 12,308 of record BQNB010083037.1, read on the forward strand.
TGAAAACTATTCTTAAATGAAAACTCGGCTTACTTAAACAAGTTGCACAAGTAATTTTGACTTTTAGAGGTCAAACACATTTAAGCCAAACACCCCTTAAAAACTATGACAGATTTTGAGAAAAGCTTTTAAGTTGAAATTTAATGAACAAGTATTAACTACCAGACAATTAACAGATTAAAACTACTTTAATAAGCATGATTTAACAACTAAATAAGCAATAATCTAAGATCTATACTATTTTACTATATTTTTGGTTTTTTAGAGGTTTTTAAGACAATAATATGAAAATCTATGATTTAAACTAAGAAAATTGAAAACAGATAAACAACTATGAAGATTTAGCTAGATAAAACTCAAATAAGCACTAATAAGCAAAGAGAATAAGCAAATAAGCAGATCTAAACATAGCAAGCAATAATATCATTATTTAAAACTAGAATTTAAAGGAAAATGAAAGAGAAACTTACAAATCCCTCTAAGCAAAACAAGAGGAACAAATAAAGGCAGCTACAAGCTCCCTAGCTTATTAGATAAGCTAGGGTAAAGTCCTTGGGATCTCTTCCAATTTAAGATCCCCTTCCAAAAAGCTCTAATCCAATAAGATCCATGATAGATTTAAACTGATTTAAGATTTAGGTAAGATTAATTCTGAATTCAAATAGCTCTATCTCAGCTTATAGACTGAAAGAGCTTTTAAATGAGCTTATTAAGAGAGTTTATGAAAAAGGAACTTTGAGAGATTAAGAAAAACTGAATTTCATTAATGAAAGTTTACTGAATACATTACTTGGCAACGAGATTACAAAACATTTTATAAAGAAAAAATACATTTAAAGAAAAATAACGAAATTTAAGCTAGACTAAATCCTAAAAAAAACTAGGATAACGTGTGGTGAGAAGTGAGGCCTATTTATAGTGCTCGAAGAAGCTTCTAGATCTCTGCTCTGTCTTCAAACTTTCAATCCTTGGCCAATCTTTCTTCAAATAAACCAAGCATCAATTGTGGCGTTTGATCAAGCTGTGGACACCTGAAGATTGCCAGCCGTGTCCATTCCTTTAGATGAGACCGTTTGTGCAGTCCTTTTTGAGTGTTTAAGCACAAAACCCACATAAAGTGTGCTTTCACCATTGTTGACGGCCTTTGATTGGAGAGGTAAGTAATCCCTTGATAAGACTGATTTGTCCCATCATTTGTGTTAGAGAGCTCATGAAAAGACCTAAAGCACCTTTAATTTGGAAAACCCCTTTGAAATTACCCTGGATGGTGAAACGGGGGAAGAAAGGGAACAAAACTTTTGGCGCCCTTATTTTGACAGTTTAAAACTGTTATTACTTGGCCCATTTTTGACTCCTTTCAAACCCTCTCATTCTTTCCTCTATTTCAAGTTATAAAAAAAATAAAAAAAATAACTTTCGAATTTTGCAAGACTGGCACTTGAGGCTTCATAAAAAAGAAATGGCTAGGGGAATTGGCTTCGGCTTTGTATACTTGGCTTCTTTTTGACACTCTTTCTGATTCTCGTTCCGTGTTTGCTCGCTTTTTACTGTTTCTTGTGATTTTTGACTTATCCATAACTGCACACACAAACATAAATACACAGCATATTTTTGCTATTTTTTTGTCCTGTTTTGGTTTAATTAGGGTTATTTAAGTATAAATGGAATATGTGTATTTTACACTTATCAGTGATTCAAGAAGAAGATCTTATTGTGACAATGGCAGGAGCAATGCACCAACTAATGAATCTTCATCACAGGCACTGGTGGCTTAAGTTGGTTTAGGAGGCTATGATTGGAGCAATGATTTAGAAGTAGAACTAGTCAACTATGCTTTGATGGCCATCTCCTCTTCAACTCATAGTTCTTCTAAAGTGATGTATAAAAATGTTCTAAATGTCCTTAAATCATTAAATTTCTCAAAGATCTATGAAATGAAAGAGAAAAGCTTAACACGCAAAACTTAAATCAGGGTTATGAAATAAGCATTAGAGTCACTAGAATCCAGATATTGGACATGAAAAAACTGATTAAGCTTAGGTTGAGTAATACACGATAAATATACTAATACTATTCTAACAAGAGCAATTAAGAAAATCCAAAGAAAATTCACTCTTAAAAGAATATATATAATAAATAATAACGAAAATTTAACCGAAGTATGAATCACCCGGGTCCGTTTTACCCAATGACTTGTGAAATTGAAAACGTTTTTGTTCGGATTAAGATTTGAATGAGAGAAAATATATTTTTGATTATCTATAACTACTAAATAAAGCAACAATTAGAATGAACAATTAAAAGCAATTAAACACTTAAACAATTACCGGGAAACAAATAAAACGCGACAATTAAGCATATAAGACAAAAATAAACTTTAAAAATGCAAACTAAATTTCTAAACCTAAAGTAGGACAAAAGAAAATTTTAGGAAAAAGAAAACCATTTTTTTGATTATTTTTGAATTTATTATGAATTAAAAACTATTTTAATCTAATTAAATCCTAAAAAATAGCAAATTAAGTACTAAAAATTTAGAAAAATGATTTTTAAACTTAGAAAAGTCTAAAATAACATGAAAAGTTAGGAAACTATTTTTAAAATTAAAATCCTATTTTTAAACTTAAAATTAAAGGCTCAAAAATGGAAATTAAAATCTAAAAGGTTTTAAAATTAAAAATTAAAGGCTCAAAAATGAAAATTAAAATTTAAAAGTGGTGAAAATGATTTTTCTGAATGTAAACCTAAAGCTATTTTTTATAAAACTAAAAACTATTTTTTGTAATTTTCTGAAACTTTTTTCTATTTTTATGTATTTTCTAAGATTTTAACTTTTGAAAAACTATTAAAAATAAACTAATTGATGGAAAATTACTAAAAATTCAGGAAAAATCTATGATGCAACGAAGATTACTAGAAAAATAAAAGACAAAAATCAGCTTATTAAATAAGCTGAGAAAATGGCTTATTAGGCTACGACTTATAGAAAAAGAAGTAGATTAGAATTTGTATAAGTTTTTAGTTAGGAGAGAAGAGGTTGGATGAGCTAATGAAGCATGATGGTAAGACGTGTGTGTTGTGTGCAAGAGGTCGTGGGTTCGAGGCAGGCAAACCCCTTTTTGCTTTTTTTTATTTATTTTCAATTTTTGCAAAAACTAATTACTAGAATTTAAAGAAGACACGTTTTAAAGCATTTTTAACAAAACAAGTATAAGCTAAAACTTAAAATTAAGCTCTAAATCAGCTTATTAAAAAGCTGTTACAGAAAGTGAGCTTTTGAGCTCACTTTCACTTAAACACTTGCAAAATGCTCAAAATAAGCTCAAATTTTAAACCAAAAGCTGTTCTAGATTCCTTGTGATGTCTACAAGCTAGAAATGAAGAGCTACTTAAGCTGAAAACACCTTAAGCTAATTTAAATTAAAAGGCAAACTAGCAAACTCAGAAGGTAACTCAAAAAGCTAAAATTTTAAACTAAACTAAAAAACTTAATAAGCTAATCCAGACTCTAAGCTTATGAAAACTAGTTAATCTACTATTAAACTATGAAAATAAATGATAAAATCTATTCACTTTAAGCTAGAAATCAAAATTTAAAATCTAACTCTTATCTGCTACTATTTTTTTACTTTTTTTTGATATTTAATGACTTTTGACAGTAAATTTATTCTATAAATTTAGCTAAGAAATGTAAAATAAAAGCTAAACTTCATTAAGCTATTACTAAACTATAAGCAACTACAATTTTAGATCCTAAAGCCTACCTTAACTATCCTAAATGAGACTAAAAGATCAGCAGTACTAACTACTTGTCAGTACTGCTGATGCAAATGGCAAGGTGCAAAAAACTATTATGCAGGTTACCAAAAGGGTAATCCTGCACTATGATGCTTTACTTTGGTGACAAATAACACAACTTAAACAAGGACTTAAACTTACATAAGCTTGGATCCAATTTAGCAAGCAAAACTTAAGCTACAAATTCCCCTGGTGCTGAAACAACTAGATTAAGCCCTAACTTTTTAATTTTTGAAAACTAACTTTTAAAAACTCTTTTCCTACTGGTTATAAGATAAATTTAAGCTGACTCAAATAATTTGCACAAAAACCTTTGACTTTTTGAGGTCAAAACAGTTAATGCCAAACACTCCTTAAGGAATTGACATATTTCATTTGAGCTTATGATTTTGAAAACTAATTAACAAGACTTAAGTACCAGATGAAATCTAGCTTATAACTAACTTAATAAACATAAATCCACAACTGAATAAGCTAAATTCTAAGATCTACACTATAAACTACTTATTTTTTTTGGTTTTTATAGATTTTAAGACAAAAATGGAAACTACTATGATCAATACTATGCTTAACTAAAAACAGATAATTAAAGATGCAAAATAAGATTAAACTAAACTCAAATAAGCAACTAAGAATCAAATAAGCACAAATGATAAACTAATAAGCAGATAAGCAAAATTTAAGCTAGGAATCTAAGAACATAAAAGTAAAAGAGAGACTTACTTGACCCTTAGCTTAACAAAGGCATAAATGGCTCATAGAGCTTATCTACTAGCTCTGGCTTATCATAGATAAGCCAGTAATAGTCCATGAGAGCTCTTCCAAAGCTAGCTCTCCTTCCATAGCTTATTTATCCAAAAGCAAAGGTAAATAGGATTAACTGATTTTATGATTTAAATATTTATTAAGACTGAATTAAACAAGCTCAATCACTAGCTTATAGACTAGTGAGAGCTGAAAATGAGCTTATGAGGGCTTGTGACATAGTAGCTTAAAGGTTGAAAAGGGAAAATGAGAGCTTATGAGTAAAATTCAAAAGAGCTTATGACAAAATAGAACTGAATTTCATTAATTAAACTTGATTACATTACTTAAAAAGGGAAATTACAAAAGCTGAGAGTAAAATTACATAAGCTAAAAAGGAAATTTTAAGCTACACTAAAAAGCTACTCACTACTCTTCTGGGTGTGTGTGAGGTGAGGTCCTTTTATAGTTGCTGAGAGAAGATTCTAGGCCCTTGCTTGCATCACTAATCTCTGCCATTCATTTTCCTAATCATTGGATCATGATCTTTTTCCCATGGATTGCCAAGCTGTCATTCCTTGATGTGACAGCTTGTGCTTGTTTTGTGAGTGAAAATAGAGTAAAACCCACCTCTCCTTGTGCTTTCTTCATAGCCACGTGGCCTTCTAGCTTGAGTGATCCAATGAGAGCTCTTGATTTGACTTATCTCACCCTGCCAGCTTGATGTAGACCACTTGGATTGTCGTTTGTACCCTTCAATTTTGAGAAGCCCTTTGTTTTGACTGCTAGGTGAAACGAAAAAGATGATGAATAGTAACCATGGTTTTGGCGCCTATTTTAACTGAAAAGGGTTAATTCATTTTAAAGTTTGGGCTTATTGCACTTTTGGTCCCTCTGGTTATTTAGCACAAGTGTAGTGTAAAATGAGTTATAGGAATGACAGAAATGGTCCTTGTGGTTATATGAAAAGGGAATGGGCTAGGGTAATGGGCTTTAGGATTTGGGCTTTTGGATCCAAGTAAGGTTTTGAAGGTTTAAGGGCCTATTTAGAGTCCAAGGACCATTTGTGTACTCTTTTGGAACTTGAAGGACTAAAGTGAAACTGTTTTGGGTTTTGTCCTTTGTGAGATGACTTTTGTTTGACTATGGTTGACTTTCTTTGACTGAAGCTTGACTTTTTCTGGCTTTGGCTTTGAATCTTTGGCTTCTCTTGTGCTCTTCCGTTTCCTGTGTCCGTGTTTGCCCATTTTTGACGGTTTTCTTGTGATTTTTGATATATCCGTACCTGCACACACAAAACACAAAAACAAACATATTTTTGCCATTTTTAGACTGTTTTGGGTTTAATTGGGCTATTTTAAGTATAAACGGATATGTGTATTTTACACTTATCAGTTTCAATTTCATGAACACCAAAATCCATATTGATAATGAGATCACTATAAGTGTTATCAAGAATCCTGTTGCTCATTCAAGGACCAAGCATATCGAAATTCGATTTCATTTTATAAGATATTGCTATGAGAAAAGACTGATAGAAGTTCTCAAGATTCACACTGATCATAATGTTGCAGACCTTCTCACCAAAGGATTTGATGTCACAATATTTAACTTTTTGGTGGTTAGCATTGGATTATTGAATTTGTAGCTACAATTGAGGGGAGGCACGATGATTTGTTGTACATTTTGTATGAAATATTTTAAGCAGATGGTTTTTTGACCATAGTGATGAATTTCATGGAGTTGTTTTGGTTTTAGAGAGTCATTGGATAGAGATATAGATGGTACTGAAGAACTCTTGTTGCCAGACTTGCTCATTCTTTGGTTGACAAAAGTTAGTACCGATAGTGCAAAGTTAGTACCGCTGGGCAAAGATAGTACCGCTATAAAGCCGTTGGAGAAAATACCGCCAAGGGTCTAAAGTGTAAATTGTACCGGTTTCTTTGCTTTTGGGTTTGTCTAACCTATATAAACCCATCTCAATTGCACAATTTACTCACGTAATCTCTCTTAATCGCTCTCTTCTAACAAACCCTAATCTTTTAATCACTGACGATCATCAATTCTACACATATGGCTGTTCTTGAATCCTGTCCTAAGCACAACATGGTCGCCTACTTAGAAAATACTAATGGGAATGCTGAATTTCATGAGATCATAGACTTCCTCACACGCAGCTCACTTCACTATGCTCTCACTGTAAGTCCTGTAGTCTCTACTACATTTGATTATATGGAGACAGATGATTACATACAAAAGGGAGTTAGTATTGAAGATCAAGTTAGTACCGTCAAGCCAGATAAAGGTACTGACAAGCCAAAAGTTAGTACTAACAAGCCTGAAGTTAGTACCGCTAAGCCAACAGATGTAGAAGTTAGTACCGACAAGCTTGATGAAGGTACCGCTGAGCCAAAAGATGGAACTTCAGATGAAAGTACTGCTCCTACAACTGTTTTTAGAGATGATGAGACCATTGCTGAGTTTTTGGTATCTATGAGCCAAACTAAGGCTAAACAAAAAGGTGTTGAGATCAAAGATGCTGAAGATTCAGATAGACCAAGGGCTACATCAACAAGATCAGTACTTACATTGAAGCCTCTTCCTAAAATTGATCCTAAATACAAAGGCAAGAAAGTACTTGAGGAAGAAGCTGAGCCAGATGATGAGTCAGAGGAAGTTGATGAAGCTGAAAGAAAGTTTGATCAGCTTGCTAAGGATGAAGAAATAGCCAGAAAGGTGCAAGAGGATTGGGGAGTAGAAGAGGAAATGAAAAAGTTAGCTGAGGAAGAAGCTACAAAGGCTGCTCTTATACAAGATTTTGATGATATTCAGGCTAGAATTGAAGCTGATAGACTTCTAGCTGCAAGGCTTCAAGAGGAAGAGAGAGAAACGTTTACAGTTGAAGAGAGAGCCAAATTTCTTTATGATACTATTGCTGCTCAAAGGATGTTTCTTGCTCAACAAAGAGCTACTGCAATCAGAAGCAGACCACCAACAAGAACTCAGCTAAGAAACCAAATGATGACCTATCTAAAGCATGTAGGAGGAAAAAAGCATGCTGATTTGAAGAACAAGAACTTTAAAGAAATACAAGTTTTGTATAAAAAGAATAAAAAGTCTGATAAAGACTTTATTGCTATTGGTTCTGTTGAGGATGAGAGACAGATTAAGGAGATGATGAAAGGAATCTAAATGATTCTAAAGAGAGATCTTTAAGAGAGGGTTGTCAATGAAACTCCAAGGGAAGAAGACACAACAAAGGTACCTGCTGAACAAGAAGTGACAGAGCAGGGTACAAAGAAAAGAAAGAGTGGTCATGTGAAGATGATTGCTAGGAAAAGATCAAGACCACAGCCAGATGATGAACACAGAAAATGTCTAAAGATTGTTACATTTGATAGTACCATAGATAGTGAGATTATGGAGACAAAATCTTTTGTTTCTAAGTTGCACAAGGTTTCATCACCAGATAGGGATTACCTTATTGTCTATAGAGTTAATAGGCACTTCAAGGCATTCAACTATCTAATGGAGGTACTACATATTTTTGATAGGCAGGATTTGTTTCATTTATATGATTTGGTGATGAAGCAGTACTCAGAAATCACTCTAGAAGGTATTGAGTTGATTCTTCAGGAAGACTTAAAGATTATGATGGAATCCTCAACAAAAGAAAATGATCAAGGTGATTTCTAGAACAATCAACAAGATTGGGAGATTTTTAGATGGAGACTGTATGAAGCTTGTGGAGTTTGCATACTAGAGCTTAAGGATGGGACAGTCATCTACATGCTAGTTGAAAGAAGGTACCCTCTCTCCAAGGAATTGTTGCAAAGAATGCTTGATTTGGGATTGGAGGTTGAAGAGGAAAGTACTGCTGCACTACATTTGGTAAGATTCATTAAGCAACAGCTTAATGAAGAGTAATGCTGTGAATGGAAGTGAGAAGGGTTTGGGTGTTGGCTAACCACCACACAACAAATGGTCTTCAATTCACCATGTCTAACAGACATCAAGAATTGACTAGTCCAGAAGCAAACGGCTTCTGGTAAAGACTTCTCAAATCCGTTTATGGTTGACAATTTACCAAAAATTGTATGGTTCTCAACTCACCTTGCTTCACAGTTAAGAGTTGGCTAGTCCAGGATCAAACAGTTCCTGGTAAAGACTAATCAAATCTGTTGATAGCTGATAGTTTGCTAAAAACTATATGGTTATCAGTGCACCATGTTATGGCAATGAAGCATTGACTAGTCCAAAAGCAAACGGCTTTTGGTAAAGACAAATCAAATCCGTTGATAGTTGATAGTTTACTCAAAACTATAAGGTTATCAATTCACCTTGTTGTTTACAATGAAGAATTGGCTATCCCAGAGCAAACGGCTACTGGTAAAGGAATATCAAATCCGTTAATGGCTGGTAGTTTGCCAAAAACTACAAAGCCAACTTAGTTGGATGTTGCTGTGTTGCTGAGAAGATATGTTGCTGATAAAAATGGATAGCTGAAGATGTCAAAATTATCAAAGATCAGATCAAGATTTGACAGAGTGTTTGGATACATCCTCCTGGTCTACAAGATGTTTACACTAAAGAAACATGAAGTTAAACAAGTTCAACAATCATGTTTAGGGGAGGATTGTTGGGAATTATGCATTCCTGACTTAGTACCGTTAGTTATATTAGTTAGTACCGCTAGTTGTAATTTGTACTGACAGTACAAAATGTTAGTACTGATCAGATAGTTAGTACCGTTAGTATAAAATAGTTAGTACCGTTTATGAGATATGCATGAGATATCTTAGGAAAGGATATGCATGATCTTTATACGCGTTTTGTAAAGCCCATTAGGGTTTCCTTAGTCTATAAAAGGAACCCTAGGCATAGTTAGTAGATATAGTTCTACACAGATTAATAGAGATCGATTAGCAATCATAGTCTTTGTAATCTGTAACCTAGGCAGATTCAAGTGATAATATAAAGTTCTTTTATGATTCTTAATATTGTTCTTCTTAGCATTATTGATTAGTTTCCACATAATCAATAGTGTTCAAATCAGTGTTTCATTATTGTTGCTTTAGAATTATCTAAGGGAACAAATCCTTTACAAGCTAAAGGTTAAGATCTATTCAGTAAACGATCCAACAGGTTTTGTCGCCTTCATTGGAAGATTGATGATAATGATGATTACAATAATTAGTTCAACATAACATGATATCCTTTACATCAATCACAAAGTCAGTTAAAAAAATGATTTTTAAAATAAAATAATTTTATTAAGTAATTTCTTACAAAAGAAGTTAACTAATTTAAAAAGTTTATTAAAAGATGAATTTCATACGTTCGAATGACCTCACCTTTCTGTCACCTACTTTTGACTGTGCACAGACAACTGTACACTGTCCTAAGCATCAGAAGCATGTTGAAAGGACTTTCATTAAATACAAAGTTTCACAAACATGTTAAAACCAAACCCTAAAACTTCTCATAAATACACAACTTCCATTTGGCAGTTATCAATTCCTTAAAAGAAAAAAATCAATTCACCAAGAACACATACACAAAACCTCAAAACCAATCAAATCATCAAAACCCTAATCACATCAAATGGCAAACCAAGAAAAAGATCCTCCACAACAAGAACAACCCTTTGTTACTCCTAAACAACTAGGCTTCAATCTTGAATATATAATCCTCAACACAAACAATGAGGTTGCTCTTCTATACCCAGAACATACTAACCAGGATTTTTTCAAATGTGTTTCTGATTTCATTTCTAAATGCTGCCTTAGAGAACCATTCACCGGATCCCCAAACATGTATAAGGAATACCTAGCTGAGTTTTAGTACTCGGTTAAAACCCTTAAAAACTCTAAGGTCTCTTTCTCTGTCCCCACTAGTGGTATCTATGGAAAATTAGGGGTAAACACCTTTAGGAATGCCATTGGTGCACATTACCTTCCTCACTCTAAAGAATATGTTGCACCACCATCTATCGACATAGTTAGGCCATGGTTTGAAACAATCGGGTATGGAGAAACTGTTCTTGTCAAAGGGACTCTCAAAAGAATCTTCTCCCTCCTAAGTATAGAGTATTAATGGCACAGATTATCTAGTGTCTAGGAGGTAAAACTGGAGGTTTTGATGAGATTACCAACAAAGATGCCATCATACTGTATAGTCTAGCAAATGGGATCAACATTGACTATGCCAGTATCTTTTGGGAAGACATCATCATCAAACTAAACAAGAACCATAGGGAAAAGGTTATACCTTACACTAGATTTCTATCTCTATTGATGATGCACAAGATGAAGGAAGGCTATAGAGATAGTGAAGTAACACCCTATCCTACTCAAGTCTTCAGTGTCAACAATTGGGCACTGAAGCCCAACCAACCTGAAGAACCTCTCTTCATAGACTACATGTTAGCTATTTGCAATGTAGCTGAGCCAGTGGTATTTAAATCTCCCAATCCCTCTTGCATTGCTGAGAGGGTTCCTAAAGGCACAAAGCCTGAATCTAAACCTGGACACAAGAAGCATTTAACTTCTTTAAATCAACCCTCTGTGTCCAGCAAAGAGGCAACAAAAGGTAGGTCTTCTAAAGCACCTACTGGCTCTAAAACTGGCCATTTGAAAAGAAAGAAAGAGTCCAGCTAGACCATGGACTCCAACCTAATCCAGACTTCAACTTTCACACCAATGGTTGCTGAAATGCATAAAGAGGACCAGCAAGCAACTGGTGGCCCAACCTCTTTAGGGGTCACCAGTAAAGCAAGAGCCAACCCTCAACTCAGTAGTGGTATGTTAACATTTAATTTAAATGAGCCTATTTATTCATCATCTTTCATTATTCACTATAAGTCTGCATTAGGAGATGATGCTTCAGTAGTTTCTACAGCTGAATCTGATCTTGGAAAATCCGCTCCTAATGATTTTGTACCTCAACAATAGGGTATGAATGAAGGGACCAAAAACACTTCATATGATCACTTATGTGCAGGTACTGACCTATATGTTCTTGCAGACAAAACCCAATCTATTAGTGAAGGGTTGGAAACTGTCCTCACTCAACCCACAACAAGAAAAGGGGCCAGCTCCATTGCTAGACAAGTTGAGGAAGATGGAGCCTCAAGAACAATCAAGTTAGAAGATCTAGAAAAACTGGTGTCAAGTGTTCAGCTAAACTTCAAAGACCTGGATTCACCTGAAGATGATCCTATCATTGTTGTTGATGACAGTGATGAAGATGAGGAGGCAGACGAAGTTCATGCTACTAAAAATGTTAAAACTGAAGATACTTCAGTTCCTAAATCCTTTCCTCTCAGGTCTTCTCAAATTCAAGAGCTTACCAAACAAGTCCTCATTCTCCAGTCTCAAAAGCACAAACTGGAACTTGAGAAGAACAAAGCTAAAGCTAAAGTTCTCCTTAAAGCTCAACCTTCCTTTCCTAATATGGGACAGCTCAATGAGCTTCTAGTAAAGTCTTTACAAACTGAATTCTCAAAGATTGTATCTGCTTATGACTTTAGCAGCTCACTACCAACTCAGCTGAAGGATATTTCCTCCAAGTTTAATGAACTCACTGAAGAAGTAAAAGGGTTAAAGAAATATGTTCATGAATTGAAGATTGAGCTACCAGGAGATTTGAAAGAAATTCTCTCCAAACTGGAAAACTTTACAAAGAATGTTACAAGTCTTACATCACAAGTTTTTGAATTGAAGACACTTCAGTAGGAACTGCTAGCTAAATTTCTTTCTGTGCCATCACAAGTTGAAATGGTTCAGGCTAAACTGAAGACCTTGGATGCTCTTCTAAGTCTACTCAACAAAGTCACAAATGCCTTGAACTAGTGTGCTTAGGCCATTTCATCAAAGAAAACTAGAGATACAAATGTTCCTTCAGCAGGCTAAGCTGGCACTCAACCTGCTGAGGGGGAGAAAAACATAAATCAAGCCACCATCTCTCAGTTATTTCAAAGAAAAGTTGCAAAGAATGCAAACTTAACCAAACAACAATCAAAACCAACATTACCACCTACAACACCAATTATTCCCCTAATCATCACAACCACTACTCAAATGCAAACTCCTCTCCAAGTCCACCAATAGGCTCCTCTTAACCTGAGGGGGAGCACATCAAGAAAGACAAGGGAAAAAAGGCAATGTCTTTAAAGGAGGCTAAGAAAGACAATACTAACAGTGATTCCGATGATGAAAATCATGTGACTGTCTCTATGGTTGAAACCTCTAGAATAAAGAAGCTAAAGAAGTTTGATTTTATCACTGAAGATGGAAAGCATATCCATCTAACTAAAGAACAGATCAATCAACAAAAGAAGATAGAGGAAGAGGCCAAAGCTGAAGCAGCCAAACAAGAAGGAGAAGTAAGGAAAATAGAACTGGTTGATCTGCTTAGTGCAGAAATGGTAAACAAGTACTACAATGATAAGTTATAGTATGACAGATATAGCTGAATCAAGAATCACCAACTGTGATGTCTTGACCAAAAATGGTCCAATTATACTTAAAGTGTACAAAGAGCATGGTACAAGTGAGTTTATTCCTAACTTCAAAGCCAGTGATCTACACCTTGGTGAATGAAGAGAAGTAGTGAAAGCATGTCCTAACAAAACTGGAAAAGGATCGAAAACTATCTATGGCCAGATACAAACAAGAATGGACTACTTACACACAACTAAAGCAGAATTGGGAATAAACTTGGATATTCCTCTAAGTGAACAGGACCCTCTCGACAAATTAAATGATCTTGCAAACAAGAAGAGAAAACATGCTGATGACATCCATGCCTACTTTAAAGCAAACAAAAGGCTTAAGTCATCAGTTTAGTATGAAGACCATTTACCTGGTACTGTGCTAAATGAACATGTCCTTTGTATGATCATGTTCAACTCTTACCATAGACAAGATTTTGTTACCATTGAAGATCTGAAAGATTTCTCGAATACCATGCTATACACTATACAAGAAATCTTCTTCAGATGCCATCAAGGTCCTGGGCTGGATGATCATGCCAGGACCTTTAGCTCCCTTCTTCTTGCTGAAGTTGATAAGAGAAACCTAAATCCACTCAAGCAGATAAGAGTCATTGAGCAGCTAAGGCAGTAGAATGGAAACAGCTTGTAATAACTTTATCTTTTGTAAATGTAATGTAATGAAAGTTAGAATGAATGGTTATCAATTTATGTTGTTCAATTTATATCAGTTGTGTAAGAAGAAGCTGTTTTGCTCACTTACAACTGATTTTAACTTAGGCTATTTGTATATATTCAAATAAGGTGAGATTGCTGGGTTTAGTTCCTGAGCCCTTTAGTCTATCAGTAGATTTAAACATAAATTCCCCTAAGTGTTACTCAAGCTGAAGTCTTTGAGTTTGAGTCGCTGAAGTGTCTTCACCGCCAGCTCTTTAGGTCCTTAGAAGATTGGAAAGTATCATCACTTCAGTTTATGCAGTGGTACAGAAAATGAAGAAGGTCTTTGGAAAGAGCTTCAGTTCAGCTTGGTTGACAATTCCAAGCTTTACGTAGTCTATCTCCTTAACAGAAGTTGAAACGTGTTGTTTCACTTCTAAAAGGTTTACAAGGCGGGAAAAAGATTGCTTTATTCCAAAAAGAATAAAGCAATCTCCTTGGAAAAGAATACTTCTAAAGTTGGTATAAAAGTACAACAAATTTTTCTTAAAGGACTGTACCTAGTACTTTAGAGCACGTCTACATTAAATGGTATCTCAACCACCCATTGGATGCATGACACATGTACTAGGTTAACTTGTAAACCCTAATCCCTTTGCCTTTAAAAGGAAAGGGATTTACAGAGTAAATACCATCTCTTCCAATTAACGTGATACACATTAAAGAGTCCATTTATCTCTCAAACAAACTGAATGGTACTACTGAAGCTGAAGCTTCAGTCTAGTCATAAGTAGTTTGTTTTCTTACTCTCTTAACTCTGGTTAGAGTTTAAGTTCGAAGGAGATAACACCGCAATTGTCATTCAACCTCATTGCTATTCCGCAAGCAAGGTGTGTCATAGATTCTTTATTTGATTCTAATAAGAACCTATACATTGAAAAGTACTTATGTGTGTTTTAAACTTGTTCTCTATATTCTTCATATATAGCTGTTTAAATTCACTTCGTTGCCATGGAATCAGATTCTAAGGGACCAACACCGAACCCGAATCGAATTTCCACCCAGATAGGATGTTGATTGGTTCGGTTATTGGGTTGTTCGGTTAATTTTTTTTGGGTCAACCCAAAAACCGAACCGAACCGAAAACCGAATATGAATTCGGTTCAATTTTCGGGTTGACCCGAATAACCTGAATAACACAATTTATCTAAAAAATAGTAATAATTACATAGATATTTAGAAAAATATTTTCAAGCATAAAAATTATTTTTTATATTAAGATAATATTTTAATTGTTTTTAATTTATATAAATATATAAAAAAATATATATTTATATATGTTTGGTTTTCGGTTCGACTTTCGGTTCAAATTGGTAAATCCCTATCCAAACCGAAAATCGAATTTGTAGTTCGGTTTGGTTTTGTCAAATTTGGTTCGGTTATTAGTTCGGTTCGATTATTTTAGATTCGGGTTAGTTTTGGTTTTTGGTTTATTCGGTTATTTCGGTTTTTCTACTCGCCCCTGCATATTGAGAAGCGTACAGCCGAAACTCAATCTAAGCCTTATGCTATTACTTATGATATTTTTTAGTGTCATAGAAAGCAAATAAAAATCCTCTTTGCTTATAAAAACTATATATATTATGATTTATATTTATCATTTTGTGATATTGAAGTATATTTATTATATCTACATAACAATAACCGGGATTGTTGACTACAATCAAGAAAAAAAATATTAAACAAATGCTGCTATAGTAAATTGTGAGCTAATGAACAGTGGTATGTACAGTAACCGGAATAAAAAATTGCCTCGCCTCTCCCTTATTCTTCTCAAATCTTCCACCCACACACACCCTTCTGAAACCTTCCATCACATTAAACATCTGAAACCTTCCACCACATTAAACATATTATTGCAATATGTCACCTACATCTCAATCTAATTTGACATCCCACAAAAGAGGCTGGGTTTCTTAGATTTAATGAGCAATAAATGCAGCAGTAATTGGAAAGAGGGTTTATGAATTGCTTATTCTAAAATTTGGGTATGGATATGGTATCCTAAATTAGATATGTGGGTATGATTTTTTAAGTTGGTTAAAGTTTTGATTTTTATTGTAAATCAAGATTAAGGTTTGATCATGTTTTGGCTTATGTTAATTAGGGTTTGATCATGTTTCTATTCTTATGAATTGTATATTCTAAAATTTAGGCTTATGTTCATTTGGATATGGTTTAGTTGGTATGGTTTTATTTAGGATTAGTCCAGGTGTAAAAAGTTTTCGATTTTTAAGTTTTTTCAGAATGCTCATAGGCTTACTTTTTTTGTCTGATGAGGTTTGTTTGTTGAGCTTTTGGCTTATTTATAAGACATGAGCTGGTGACTTTAGGCGCATAACCAAAAAAAATTGATTAGTGTGCTGATGCTTGCTTGCCGCTTAAGTTGTTGGTATAGAGCACAGCCGACTGTACTTTTGATCGCTTTATGGGATGTTTCTGTCGGCTGCCAAAAATGCAGTATTTATTAGTGTTTGGGCCTTTAGCATGTGTCTGGGTGAGTTCAGACAAGATGAGATTACGTGCATCGTTGAGGGGCAAGCTTACTAAGCTTACATCCATGTTTGATGTATTCTCCTCCTTCACATGTTTTCATATCCGTGCCTCATATAAAAAAGACTGTTTTTGAAAGCTACGATTATTCGTGGAACGCCTCCGTTATTTTTTTAGTGAAAAGATAACAATGGGAGCGGCGTAGCATTTTTTTATTTAGGTTATTGTACATAATAATGTTCATCGCTTCACAATTCACTATAGTAGTATTTGTTTAATACTTTTTGGGTTTAATACTTTTTCGTATTGGTTTTAAGTGTGTTTGGTGGGTGTTAATTGAGTTTGGTTGAACATTGCGGACAAAAATAACGGTTACTATTATTGCGTTCTTAAGATTTCTAGAATATTCGGATCTTGCCTTCGTAGTCTCCTCATTGGGTTCCAAATAGTTTTATGACCTGAAGATGATGGTGACATTGATTACATGCGGTTGTAATGTGTCTGTAGGGGTGGGTGATTAAAGTTGAGATTCTCTGAATCTTGGCGGGGCATGTTAGTAGACTTGCAGCCATGGCAGACTTATACTTTTTTTTCAT
>BQNB010083038.1:1984-6984 GCA_026074375.1 Tanacetum coccineum
GAAATCTTGGACGACAAAATCATCCAAATGGCTTTCCCGTAACTTAGAATAACTTCTAACCTCAAAGTTACATGCCATGAGGAATATGTCCTCCATTCCCACATCCCAATCCAATGCAACAAATGCAAGGGATGTTTAATACTAACAACTTTGGACCCATAAGATATTGGGGACCAAATGTTTGAGTTATTGTGTTACATAATTAGATATGCCTTAGGATTGATTTGGAGCCTGACGAATGGATAAAAGATAGCGGATGCTCCAAACATGTGACAAAAAATTGAAAGCTCTTCTCAACATACAAGGCATACAATAGAGGTAATGTCATTTTTGGTAGTAATATTCGCGGTAACATCATTGTCAAAGGTACGATTTCTAATGACGCTCTTAATATAGATAATGTAGAGCATGTAGATATATTAAGATTTAACTTGCTAAGTGTAAGTCAAATATGTAATAATAAGTGTAAAGTAATATTCTCTAAACATGATAGTGAAATCACTAAGGATGGAAAAGTCATAAGTAGAGGTATTAGGAAAAGCGGCTTGTATATAATGAAATTAGGAAAGAAGCCGAAAGACAAAGTTTGTCTTACAACGATTGTAGAAAACTCTACTTTGTGGCATAGGAGATTAGGACACGCAAATGTGCGTTTAATTCAATCGTTGGCATCTAAGGAACTAGTTAGGAACTTACCTAAGCTTAAGTTTGATCAACATTTTTATGATGCTTGAAAAATTGGAAAATAAGCTCACGCTAGTCACACAGCTAAAAATATAGTCTCAACGACTAGATGCTTAGAACTTCTTCACATGGATATTTTCGGTCCATCCGCCGTACGGAGTTACGGAGGGAACCTCTACACTTTAGTCATAGTATATGACTATTCTAGGTATACTTGGACAAGATTTCTTAAGAATAAAACTGAGGCTTTCGGGCAATTTGAAATCTTTAGTAGGAAAATACAAAAATCAATTAGGTTTACAATATGTCAATTAGGAACTGACCCCACTGCAGAATTTGATAACGAAGTGTAATTTGAAGAGTTTGTAATGCCAATGGAATTACACATAACTTCTCGGCTCCACGCACTCTACAATCAAATGGCGTGGTAGAAAGGAAGAATAGGACACTACAAGAAATAAGTAGAACGATGTTGAATGAACAATCGTTACCACAAAAGTTTTGGTGTAATGCCATAGATACTTTATCCTATATCCTCAACCGAATCCTAATTAGAGCCATCTTAGGAAAAACTCCATATGAACTCTTGAGATGTAGGAAACCTACTCCTGATTACTTTAAAGTTTTTAGAAGTAAATGTTTCATTCTAAACACCAAATTTACCTCACCAATGTTTCACTCCAAATCCATACGAAGTGTTTTCCCAGATACTCCAAAAAATACCAAAGCTTAATCCATCCTAAGCAAACTACACAGCACCATGAAAATCTAAGATCACTCAATGAGACATTCGATGAAAACTTCTCGCACCAGATAAAACATCACCCTTGGTGATGATGACTTTAGATGAAAAAGAAGCAATTAAGGTTACCAAAAAGAAAAACCTAGATAATGACATTGAGGATGAAACTTTAGAAGTTGACGGAATTGTCAACATTAAGGAATCTAAGAACAATCCATTAGACAACGTCATAGAAAACCTTAATCAAAGAACTCTTAGGTCTCAAGCCCAAAATCAAAGTAGCTTCTTTTGTTTTAAAACAGCTATAGAACCTAAGAATGTGAATGAAGCCTGTAAAGGATGAAAGTTATATAATCGCTTATGCAAGAAAGATTAAATCAATTATCGTAGCAAACATTGTTTGGGAGTTAGTAAACCAAACTTCCTAAATAGCGACCATCATAGAAACATAAGTGGGTGACAGTAGGAATAAATTAGAGGAGAACGGTATCGTATCTCGTAATAAGGCTAGGTTAGTCGCCCATTGATATAATCAACAAGATGGCATCAATTATGATAAAACTTAGGCCCCGGTAGCTAGATTAGAGTCCATTAGGATCTTGTTAGCATATGCTTTATGCTTTATAGACTTTAATTTTTTTCCAAATGGATATAAAAAGTGAATTCCTAAATGGTTTATTCAATGATGAGGTATACGTGTCACAACCTTGGGATTCAATAATTTCGAAAAACCGAATCAATGTTTATAACTCAAGAAGCTTTGTATGGTCTTAAACAAGCTCTTAAAGCTTGGTACGATAGATTAAAATCTTTTCTTATTAAACATGAATATAACATGGGAATGGTAGATAACACACTTTTAACAAAGAAGAAAAGTTCAAATCTCATCATTGTTCGAATATATGTCGACGACATTATATTCGGTTTGACTTGTCAAGAAATGTGTGATGACTTTGCCAAGATCATGCATGATGAGTTCAAGATGAGCATGATGGGTGAACTTAACTTCTTCATTGGATTACAAATAAAACAAATAGAAGATGGTATCTTCTTTAATCAATCTAAATATATTAAAGAAATACTTAAGAAATTTGGATTAGAAGAATCTAAACCAATGAAAACACCCATGTCCTCGGATATGAAACTCACGAAAGACGAAGAGTGTGAGTTGGTAGACAGTACCAAGTATCAAGGCATGATAGGTAGTCTATTATACCTAATGGCAAGTAGGCCCGATATCATGTTTAGTCTTTGCCTTTGTGCACGCTTCCAAGAGGATCCCAAAACCTCTCATCTTGAAGCGGTTAAGCGTATCTTCCGATACATTAAAGGCACTACTCACTTAGGATTATGGTATTCTAAGGGGACCGACATAGAAATCGTAGTATATGCCGACTCTGATCATGCGGGAGATTATGTGGACCAAAAAAGCACTAGCAGTATTTGTACGTTCGTAGGATGTTGTTTAACATTGTGGTTCTCGAAGAAATAAACCGATCTTGCTATATCCACGATCGAAGCCGAATATGTAAGCGCCGAAAAGGCATGTCAACAAGCACTATGGATGAAACAAGCTCTTATCGAATATGACATTCGACTCGACGACGACCCTGAACATTCGACAACAAAGGACGCGATTAACCTTAGCAAAAACCGCAGCAACACTAACGTACTAAATCATCAAAAAAAAACACACGAAACAAAAACAACAACAAAAACAAAAAACAAACAAACAACAAAAAATAAAAACAACAACAACAAAAAACAACACAAATCAAAAAAACAACCAAAAAAAGAACAAACAAAAAAAAAACACACAAAAAAACAAATCAAAAAATCACAAAATAAAACACAAAAAAAGAAAAAAAACAAAAACAAAAAACAAAAACAAAACAAAAAAAACAAAAAAAAAAAAAACAAACAATCAAACAACAAAAAAAAAAATAAAAAAAAAAAAGAAACACACATCAACACAATCAAAAAAGACAACAAAAACAAAACAAAATCAACAAAACAAACACAAAAAACAAAAAAAATAAACAAACATCAAAAAAAGATTCAAAAAAAAACAAAACAAACAAAAAAAAAAAACAAATCAACAAAACAACACAAAAAAAACAAACAAAAAAGAAAAAAAAACAAAATCAAACATCAAAACAACAAAAACAAACACAAAAAAAAAATCGAAAAACAACAAAAAAAAAACAACTAACACAAAAACACAAAAAAACAAAAACAAAAACAATCAAACAAAAGAAAAAAAACAAAACAAAAACAATAACAATCAAAAAAACAAACAAACACAACAAACAACAAACAAAAAAATCAATCAACAACAAAAACAAACCAAGAAAACAAACCAAAAAACCCAAACAAACACACAACACAAACAAAACAAACAACAACAAAAAACACAAAAACAACAGAAGCAAAAAAAACACAAGACAAACAAAAAAAACACATCAAAAAAAAAACACACAAAACATCATCAAAATAAAACAAAACACAAGAAACAAAAAAAAAAAAACAAAAACAACACAACAAAAAACACAAATCAAACAAAAAAACACAACAAAAAAAAAACAAAAAAAAAAAACAACAAACAAATAAAAAAAAATCAAAAATCAAAAAAAAACACAAAAAATAAACAAACACAAAAAAAAAAAACACACAAAAAAAAAAATCAAAAAAACAAAACACAAAAAACAACAAAAAAAACAAAAAAAAACACAACAAAAAAAAAAAAAAAAAAAACAACAAAAAAAAACAAAAACACAAAAAAAAAAAATTCAAACAAAAAAAACAAAAAAAAATACATAACAAAAACAACACAAACAAAAAACAACACAATCAAAAACAAAAAAAAAAAACAAAAAACAACAAATCACACAAACAAAAAAACAAACAAAAAAACAAAAAAAAGCAAAAAAAAAAACAACAATCAAAATCACAACAAAACAAAAACACAAAAACAACACAAAAAAACAAAAAAATCAACACACAATAAAAAAAAAAAGCAAACAACAAAACAAAACAAAAAAAACAAAAAAAAAAAAACAAATGTGAAAACAACAAAAAAATCAAAAACAAACAAAAAAAAAAACAAAAAAAAAAAAATCAAAACAAAAAAAAAAAAACAAATCATAAGAAAAAAAATTAAAAAAAAAAACAACAAACAAAAAAAACAAACAACACAAATCAACAACAACAAAAAACAAAAAAACAAATCAAGACAAAAAAAAAATACACTAGACACACAAAAAAAAAAAAATCAAAAAAAAAACACAAAAACATATAAAATCATCAAAACAAAAAAAAAAAAAAAAAAAAAAAAAAAACAAACAAAACAAAATCACAAAAAAACACAAAAAAAACAAAAAAAAAACTAAAAAACAACAAACAACACATCAACAAACCAAAAACAAAAAAAAACAAAACAAAACAAACCAAAAAAAACACAAAAAAAAAAAAAAAAAAAAAAAAACAACAAAAAACAAAAAACAAATAAAATCAATCAAAAAAAAAAAAAAAAATCAAAAAAAATAAACAACAAAAATCATAAAAAAAACACACA
>BQNB010083038.1:24484-26832 GCA_026074375.1 Tanacetum coccineum
TTCTTCACGTTAAGAACATCATAAAAAGGTTTTAATGCATTGTTAATACGTTCTAAAAATGTTTTTGCATTCATGCATAATGATCTCATGACCATCGATCGAGATACATAATCAATATATATTTTCGACGCGTTTGGATGAGCAAAAGTTAATAAAGGAGCGTTTGGGTTAACTCATAGGTTTTGATTTAGAGTCGAGTTAGCCGCAACTCCACATTTGTTGCATATAGGCACACACTAGAAACAAACTCTAATTATCCGAGGAACATAATGATATTAAAAGATATCTATCCTTTTTAGGGCCAAAATTTTCACTTGAAGAATTTGCTAATCGAACAATTCATGAAGGAAGATTGGTGGATGAAACTTTCAATGCTCAATTCAATATTGAAGAAATTCTCCTTAAATCTAACTTTCAATCGTTTTATTACCTAAGCGGAAAAATCTATCCTTACTTCATCTTTGAGCTTTACCGTTCACTTGAACTTCGCATTATCAAAATTGAATGGTTCATTCTATTCACTATTGAAGGCGAACGCTTCATCTACTCTCTCAAAGAGTTCGGTATAATTCTCTCTATTCCGTCTAATAGACATTGCTTTTTCATAAGATCTTGGTCACTAACCTCTATTCTTAACCATAACAATCATCTAACAAATGATCCTTACTTCACCCTTCTCGTTCATCACACCAACATTATTTGAAAAGTCACTATGAAAATACTAAATGGATTCGGGTATGAAACACTTGATCCTAATTGTCTTTTCAAAAATGAAGTATGTCATTTCCTCAAAACTATCAAAATTGTCATTCGAGGAAACGTACTTTGTTTTAATGATCCCAAAGATCACCTTTCCGCAAATGGTGCTTATATGCTATATTGCATCATTTCTGGAACGTCCTATAATCTCGCTCACTTTATAAATAATCGAATGCTTTATAGCAAAAATTACCCTAGCGATGTCTTACCTTATGGTATTCTTCTCTCTAGTTTCTTTGAAGTTATAAAATCTACTCTCTCACACTTCAACGATGAACGATTCATTTCTTACTTTCCCACTCTTGACCCTCTTACAAATCCCTTTGACAGTGACATTGTAGAGAGCTTTCGTTGTAGCATGCATCATCACCATGATCGTGATCAAACTCTGTGGTAGATAAGAATATTCTGTGTCGGTGTAGCATATGCCACATTATTCTAGTAGATTTAGTTAGGAAAGGATTATTGTTGTAGAAATTAAATGTTATAATTAATTGAAGGATTAACTCTTCTTCCACTAAACTATGACTAGGAAACTATCTCATATGCTAAATTTATATGATATTATGCATGCTTAGTTGACTCTCGATCACTATGCTCTTGATTGATCACATACTTAATATATTAGCTTGACATTATCTTATTAGTAAGCCTGATTAGTTGATTCTTAAGGATATAGAGTTGGCTGCAAAAGGGAAACTTTAGGTAGTATTCTCTATACAGGTTTGGGAATCTAGAAAAACTGGGAAAATTTTTGTCTCTCCAGAAATCAGCCCCTTTAAATACCAGGCGACCCTCATATATATTTGGGACCACCCCTTATTTAAGGGACCGCTCTTGATTTTCTATGCAGTTGACCAATTTCATCTAGCCCCAGCTATATTCCTGTGTTTTCCTAAACATCTTTTGGAATCCTAAAATTATTAGCCCATGCCTTACCTCTTTAATCCACTTCTTCTTGATTAAATAATCATCATCCTCATTCTCTTCATTATCTTCACCATAATTCTCTTCATTCTTCCTCTTCTTCTATGGCTTCCACCCAAGCCTCATCATCCAACCCTTCCAAAAGAGCCAAAATAACCATCATTCCACCAAGAAAACTCTTTGTGCTTTTAACTCAAGAAGATGATGACACCACTACTAATTCTCCTATAACAAAATCTTCATCTCCATCTCCACCAAATGCACCATCAAAAATTCCATCAACCAAAGATACATCATATACTTTTGGTACCACTTCATCCTCTTTTGAATCAAAACCACATTCTTTACCTCCTTCTTCAAGGGACAAACTCTCGCCTCAACCAACTAACCCTTTTCTTGATGACATATTAGATGCTCCTCCAAGACCCTCAAATCCAATTCCACTTCAAAGTCATCCTTCTTTGGATATCACTCTCTCACTTTCTCTAATCACTCCTCTTGATCACTTGTTTGAGTCACCATCACCACCTCCGCCACCACCACTACCTCAAACACCTATCATGGGTCATCCCATATATTTCAACATTCTTGAGTATCATGGGGAAAATTGTCTTTATTGTTTTCACAACCGTAATCTTATTCTTTCTCTTAGGGATGAGATG
>BQNB010083039.1:5974-29149 GCA_026074375.1 Tanacetum coccineum
GTACGGAACCAGGTGTACGGTGTTCACTGATCACAAGAATTTACAACACATTCTTAATCAGAAAGAGTTGAACATGAGGCAACGTCGTTGGTTAGAGTTTCTTAGTGATTACGACTGTGAGATTCGTTATCACCCAGGGAAAGCAAATGTTGTTGTTGATGGTTTGAGTAGGAAGGAGAGAATTAAACCATTAAGAGTTTGAGCCTTAGTTATGACTATTGGCTTGGATCTTCCTAAACAAATCCTAGAAGCTCAAATTGAAACACAAAAACCTAAAAACATCAAGAACGAAAATGTATGATGTATGATCAGGAAGGATATACTGGAGGAGAAGTTGGAACCCCGTGCGGATGGAACTCTATGCTTAAATAGCAGGAGTTGGTTGCCCTGATATGGTAATTTAAGGACTGTGATTATGCACGAGTCCCACAAGTCAAAAATACTATATCCATCCGGGTTCTGACAAGAACATGAAGAAGCTATATTAGTGGCCTAATGTGGCATTGCCACCTAAGCTAGCAAATGTTTTGACATGTACTAAGATCAAGGATGAACACCAAAGGCCATCGGGTTTATTGGTGCAACCCGAGATACCTCAATGGAAGTGGGACAATATCACCATGGTATTTGTCATAAAGCTTCCTAAGTCGTCACATGGTTGTGACACCATTTGGATGATTGTTGACCGACTTACTAAGTCTGCCATCTTTGTACCAATGAGGGAAACTAATCCCATGGAGAAACTAGCAAGAATGTACCTAAAGGAGGTAGTCACAAGGCATGGATACCTGTCTCAATCATTTGTGATAGCGTCGCTAGGTTCGTATCAAATTTCTGGAGGTCACTTTAGAAGGATTTGGGTACTAGTCTAGATACGTGTACTGCATTCCATCCACAAACTGACGAACAAAGCGAGAGGACTATTCAAACTCTCGAGGATATGCTGCGTGCTTGTGTGATCGACTTTGGAAAGGGTTGGGTTAACCTTTTTCCATCGGTCGAGTTTTCATATAACAATAGCTATCATGCTAGCATCAAGGCTAACCATTTGAAGCACTTTACGGTCAAAAGTGTCGTTCACCTATGTGTTGGGCCGAGGTTGGAGAAGTTCAACTCACCGGTCCAGAAATAGTTCAAGAGACGACCGAGAAGATCTTCCAGATCAAGCAAAGAATACAAGCCGCATGTGATAGGCAAATGAGTTACGCCGATTTAAAGCGTAAGCCAATGGAATTTCAAGTTGGGGATAGTGTTATGCTTAAGGTTTCGCCTTGGACAGGGGTCGTACATTTTGGAAAATGGGGGAAGTTAAACCCTAGGTATGTTGGACCATTCAAGGTGTTGGAAAAGGTTAGAGCCGTTGCTTACAAGCTTAAGATTCCTCAAGAGTTGATCAAGGTTCATAATACGTTCCATGTATCCAACTTAAAATAGTGCCATGCCAACGAACCATTAGCCATTCTGTTGGATGGACTTCATATTAATGACACGCTTCATTTCATCAAGGAACCAGTAGTAATCATGGATTGTGGCATTAAACGATTGAAACAAAGTCGTATCCCAATTGTCAAGGTTCGATGGAACTCTAGGCGAGGCCCTGAGTTTACATAGGAACGCGATGATCAATTTTTGAAAGAAATATCCACATCTCTTCACAAAGACCGCACCGTTGTCAAGTGCCGCGTCTTAAGCCTTGAGGACAAGGCTCATTTAACGGGGGAAGACTATAACACCCCGTGTTTTAGGGTCATTTACGACGTCAATAAATTCACTATGTATTTTTAGTATTGTACGCGTTTGCTTTTAAATCGTAATCGTTAAGTTAAATCGCGTAAGCTAAAAATTATCGTTCAATGTAAACGGGCATCAAACAATTAAATGTTTACATCAAGCAAGTGTTAAGTAATTATTTTGAGGATAATTATTAACTTTGTTCATTTTATTTTTATTGGTTACGTAAAGTGTTTACGTTTCGCGATAAAATACGTTTAGGCATTCCCGGAACCACCAAAACTTTTCTACGCTTCAACAAATACCCACGATTATACCCAATACTCAAAAATTACAAAAATATATCATACATATGCATATATAACCGGATATAGGTGGAGAAATACAAAGATTTTATCTTAGAAAACACCATTCCTAAATTTCATGGGATGTTCTCTACTTTTAGGAACCAAGAGTCATTTTCTTACCAAGCCTAATAGTGAACTTGACCAAGAATTTCCTTAAGACCCTCCTTATGTCTTTTGACTAGTCTTATGAATATATAAGTCTTCTAACTAGTGTAAGTAATTCATACACTTCATTTTACAAAGAAAAAGTTTACCATTCTCTCCCTTTTGCTCCTTTAACCCACGGCTACAAATCAAACCACCACCAAATCCATACAAAATTTTATTTACAACAATTACATACATTCATACATCATATCTAAGACCTACCAAGAAGGATTGAAGGCTTAGTTAAGCCTTTACAAGGGTTAAGCAAGAATAAAGCAAGATTGGGGTTTTGGTTGAGATTAGGGTTTTCAAGACTTGCAAGTTAGGGTTTGGTTGCTAAACAAGGGTTTAGATCTTGTTGTTCATCACCACACATCATATTAAGGTCATCTAAAACTCTTTATGTCCTTACATTTATGATTTTATGTATATATAAGTTCTATGTAGCAAATCACCATTTAGGAAATGTTTTAACTTGTAAAATGGACTTTTACTTGTGATCATGATTTTATACACTTTTACATATGTTATATGGTTGTTATTATTATGTTATAATGGAAGCATAAAGATTGTACACTTGTGGTTTATGTATAAAAGTATATATATAAACTAGTAAATCAAAAGTTCACATAATAAGTTTATTATTGAAAGTAATGAGATGACTTGTTATCTTGGACAATATTGGACAACATATGGACTAGAGGACTTTAAATATGTGAGACATGTGATAATAAGCATTGTAATGGACTTGTAACAAGGTGGTTAAGCTTAAAAGTACAAAAACTAAGTTTAAACATGTTTTTATGAAAAACATCAAAACTTTCTGTTTTAATTCGACACATAACCTATTTATTTATATATTTATAAAATAGTACGTCTCATGACGATTCCAAAAAGGTAAGAAACTCGAAAAACAGATTAATAACGAAGAAGATACGTAGTTTACGAGTTATACATTAATAAACGGGTTTATAAAAGAACTTTTATAAAAAATCTTTACAAATTACTTCTGATATATAATATGGGTTATTTTTCACATATAGCACTTATTTTTAGGTATCCAAAACATTTTGAATCATAATTTTGGGAACAATAACGAAGGAGTTATGAATTACGCGAGTTTATATACTTAATTGCATAAAAATACTTTTATAAAACTATTTTTATAAAAGTTACTGTTCATATCAGGCATGAACGTTTTGAAAACATCATTAATATGATAGAACTTTTAATAACGAAGACGTGCTTGAAAGAATCACTAAAAACGGAGTTAAAACGAATAAAATACGACATTTACGGGCTTTACGATAACTAAATTTATAAAAATAAATTTATAAACTGTCATGAACAGTAAAAACCACTGTTCATCAGGGGACTCAAATATTGAAAATGTAATATTTTGATAACTCGTCTTAATACGAAAGCGTAGACATAAGAAATGGGCTTAAAACGAAGGAATTGCGTCGTTTTTACTATTGAGCTATTTATAAACGTTTTAACTTTATAAATACGATTTCACAAACGCAATTAGATGGTGATGTAGCTATATAGAATTGTATATGGTAGTAGTTAATCAAAGTGCTTAGTACTTATACGGCCTATATTGGATTAGGTTGCATTCGGCGTTTATCTGACGCATTTTCTGTGATATAATCTAATATTCATTACTCAAGGTGAGTTCATAGCCCCACGTTTTACATTTTAATGATTTACAAGTTTTGGGGTGAGAAACATATGCATGTTTTACAATTGGACGCAAGTGGACATTTCACATTACGATTACGTGTTTGCCTAAGTAGCGATAACCCATTGAGCCCATTATCATGAACTGTCGATTACTGTTGTGAGCGCGAATGTTATAAATAGATCTATTTGGGATTGACATCCTCGTTCCGGTGAGTCATGCTCACTGTGCCGGTTTGCCGAACAATGAACGTATACCGTGTCGGACATAGGATGTTGCGTGTTAGAACATCATCACGGGCAATGTTGGCAATTTATATTGCATTTCATACATGTCGAGCTTCAGTGTCATGAGCTTAGGAAAACGTAATTACATTTTATGATGTTTGCATCTGTTGCATTATCATGGGGAAATCTTGCGGTCCTACATTATACATTTTATAAACCTATGAATTCACTCAACAATATGTTGACGTTTTAAGCAATGTTTTTCAGGGGATCAATAAGGCACGAGGTGCAAGGGATACATTGGTGGTTTTGATTTGGATGTCATGCATTAAAGATTTTGTCGCATTACATTTTGTATATCTGTTATGGGCTAGAAATCTTTGTATTTTGAACAAGTGAAGCTTCAGGCTTTTGTAACAAACAATTTGTTAAATCTAATGTATCAGTTTTAAACGGCTTTTAATGGTCGTTCTTATATATATCTTGTGTTATTGATCTATGAAGTACCACCCCCAACCCATATTCCGCTGCGACCCAATTTGGGGGTGTTACAACTCTAGATCACTGGAGTGGTGAAGTCTGATAATTCCTTAGGTAGAATCTGAGGTAGCAGACTTTTGACTTCATCTTTTATAATGTCATTTATTGATTTCTCAACAACATCTATGTATAACTTACTCCCTTCTTGAGCTTTCTTTTCAAATTCCTTTATGTATGACTCGAGAGTTGTTCTAGTAGCATAT
Source organism: Tanacetum coccineum (assembly GCA_026074375.1). Lineage (NCBI taxonomy): Eukaryota > Viridiplantae > Streptophyta > Magnoliopsida > Asterales > Asteraceae > Tanacetum > Tanacetum coccineum. The sequence continues at coordinate 10,854 of BQNB010083039.1, forward strand.
TATATTCTTGTACTCAAAAGGTCATCCACCATTGTTGGAAGTTGAGATTTGACAGATTCGAGGAGTTGTGCAGAATGGTCAGCTTGTTTGAGTTGAGACAGCTCCATTTCCAAGGTAGACACTCTTTGATCGAATCCAAACAGGGAAGAAAAATCAAGAAGTGCAGGAATTAAGGTTGTAGTTGGAACGGTTGTTGGTGCAGGAGATGGTGTAGTCAGGTGTGGAAGAGGAGTGATCATTGATATAATTGGAGGAACGGTTATAGCATGTGCAGTAGCAGTTTCTGAGATACTTGTCCCATGTACAGTGAAAAGAGAGGGTGCTTGATTCTTCCTGATGACTCTTAACATTCATTATAGAAGCAACTTCATCAACGGCTGGTGGAACGTTTTCCAAGATGAGAAATTTGCTAGCAAAATCGGATGAAACAGAAGAGCTTTGTTTTGAACTTTCAGTCTTCTGTGAAGAAGTGAGTGTCGCATGTGCATCTTCGATGACTTGCTCATATGACTTTTCTTAAGAAACATTCTGATCAGCATCAGTCATCTCTTCATCACCTTTCCTTTCTTTTTCATGTTCTACTTCTAACGATATCACGTCCACGTCTTTATAAAAATTATCATCCTCGTCTTCAAACACATTTTCATAATCATCATCAGATTCATACTCTTCATCATGTTTTTCTTCATCATAGTCTTTTAGAGTAAAGGAAGGATTCTCATCATCATCATCCGAATCCGTCCTTTCATTATCATCAGCATCAGAACTACCATCATCATCACTGTCAGCCTTATCATCATCACCTTTACTGTCATCATCATTGTCATCATCATTATCATCTTCACTGTCACCCGATGATTCATTTTCACTCTCAGAGTCATACGTAGGTACATCGGGAACCCCTGGTTTAGTACTTCATCTGTACCAGATGTCTTGCGTTGTTGCTCATCAAGAACCCCTGATTCAAAATCAGTTCCATTACCTGAGCCACTTGCTTGAGAGATATGATAGTCTTTCTTGCTTCTCTTTGTGGCCTCCTTGAGTTGAGCTGCTTTCAATAGAGCTACATCAGAAAGTATTTATATACCTTTACTTCTATTAGCTTTAGCAGGTGCTTTCTTCTTTGATGCAGACACACCTGGAGTATCCCTGATGGCAACACCTACTGTTGGCGCAGTAGTAGACTTCTTGGCAGGTCTCTTAACTCTTTTGGTATTTTTGACAAGTTCTGCTTCTTTGACAGGAGACAATTTTCTTAAAGGTGAAGTAACTTTCTTATACTTCCTTGCTTTCCTAGGAGGAACTTTTTCGTTGCATAGTTTAGGAGTCTTGTAAGCTTGAGAATCTTTAATGTCTTGATTAATCATGTCATTAGGAATCAGGGCTCCATACTGCTGATAATCTTGTGTCTTGGAGACAAACTTCAAAGTACTGAGCAGTGAGTCATCATAAATTGTGTGAAGATTAATCTTGTTCCTCATAGAGATTGTATTGTCCTTAGAAATGAAGTGGTTGATGATAACTTTGGTGAATCTAGGGTAGGGCATGTGCTCTTTCCTTGCTGAACTTATTTCTCTGTTGTTCCCCCCCCCCCCCCCCCCCCCCCCCCCCCCCCCCCCCCCCCCCCCCCCCCCCCCCCCCCCCCCACCCCCCCCCCCCCCCCCCCCCCCCCCTTCCGCTTGATACATGAAGTCTTCCCAGAGTAGAGCAACATAGTCAACATTCTTATTATTGTACATACCCTATAAGATTTGAGCTTTTTGATTCCCTGAGTCTATCAAGTCCTGTTGTTTTGCCAGAGATGTACCTATTGATGATTGCAGCAAACGTTCTCCAAGGCTGGTTCATTTGATTAGTGTGAATTGCTGACAACATATTACACCTGCCAGAATAGCCAAGTTCCTAAATGAATGTAACCAATTCTTCTTCTGAAGGTGGTGCAATAAAGTCTTGGTTACGAATTCTGGGACATATCTGAATAATTTCACGAAAGACTTCAGTATCAACTCGACATTTCTTCTTATCCAACTTGAAGCTGTATATGTATCTCTGATCTTTGTGATGGTGTTCTAAAATTGATGCATATAGATTTGAGGGACTTCAGCAGTGATCAGGAACGCAGGATAGCAAGAAGATAGATTGAGCGCATCCAAAGTTACTCGATATGTTTCTTCTCTTTGTGGCTTGCTGAACGCAAATCTAGCATTGCATCTTTCAATCTTTAGTTTCTTCTCAGGAGGGACCAAAGCATTATCAAGATTTCCATTTCCATTAATGTGGGTGCTAGTATATACTTTCCGTGCTTTTAATTACGAGGTCTAGAAGGTTGTGTTGTAAAATACTTTTAAAGAGTAGGTTAAATGACCCTCATATTGTTATTGTCTAGGTAGAAAAACCCATTTACTTGAGGACAAGCAAATCTCAAGTGTAGGGGAATTTGAGATGGTGTCAATTTTATACCACTATTTCAGAGATCATTAACCTCTAAATCATGCAAATATGCCCAGATTATGTGCTTAATCACTTGTTTTTAGATTTTTAGCACTTGGATGCCTTTTGGAGGAAATACACGTGACTTGGGCTCATTTGGAGAAGAAACAAACAAGATTACGGACCTACACCAAATCTCATGTTGACTTTTGCAAACAGTGGCTGGAGACGGCATCACAAGCATAAAGCGACGCCGTCGTGATCAATCTAGTGACGGCGTCAGGATTATGGCGACGGCGTCATGACGTGGGCGACTTAAAGAGGATCTAGAATCGTCTACGTGGCGACGGCGTCAGGAGCGCCATAGGCGACCCGCACATAGACAAACTCTATAATATATAAATCTGGTTTTTTTTTTTGGGGGTTTTAGTGTTGTTAATTTGGGATAATTTTATATAACCATAGGGAGACGAACCCTAGTCGTTTTAGGAGCTTTATAGGTCGTTTTTAGGGCCTCAAAACCCTATTGTACTACCTTGAATCCATGTTTTAATCAAGTAAGGTTATTATCTTTATTCATTCAATATGTCTATGTGTTGTTTGATTAATTTTCTCTTGTGTTATTTATAAATGTGGGCTAAACCATCCTTTGTATTTATCTATGATTGCATGAAACTTAGGTTGTAGATCCTTTTGATGTTGCTTCTTGTTGATGAATGTGTGTGTTAGGCTTTAGAAAATCAGCCTTTGTCTGTATCGCTATTGATATGTCTAGGAAACGCGAGTTATCGTGTAGAATGGATACCTCTGGTAACAGTGCTTAATACTTCCTTACCACTATATGGTTTGATCCTCTTAAGTTATTACGCACGCATTTATTTACTCTTAGGGGCCTTGTAAATAGTCTTCATACTACATTACTTGTGGTGCCTTAACAGCATAGTAAATAGTCGGCTGGGTTCATGTAATCCTTCATGACCTAGGAAATACTTAATAAGATCATCACAAGTGTGAAGCAACGAATCTAGGAGAAAGCAATCTGAGGAGTTATGCGTGATTTTGTAAATTACATTTACATATCATAAAAGTTATTACAGGAGATTAGATCATTAATTAGTTTAAGTTATTGTTATAACAAACTAATCTCTCAAACCATAGATTTACCTGCTTTCTATTAAATATAAAAACATAAAAATAATCTTCTCTCAACCTCTAGAATTCAGTTAGGAGATATGTGATCAAGCCTTCCCAACCTATTCTCCTAGAGAACGATAACAACCCCCGAGTCTTGCCTTACTACCACTGCAACGATTAGGTACACTGCCTAGGGGATTGTAAAACTTCCTGTAAAGTCTTACGGACCCCACATCAAGTTTTTGGCGCCGTTGCCAGGGAATAGTTTGGTTTCGATCATAGTTTAACTTAGTTCTACTCGCTTGAATCCTTTCAAGTGAGAATTTAATTTCTGTACATTAGCTTTCTCGTAGTCTTTCTTTTCTTTATGTTATTTCTTTCATAATCCATTCTCGTCAACCACCATGGGAGACGCGAATCCTATCCGTACTCTTGGAGATTACTCCAAACCTAGCCACGAGGGCTACAGGAATACCATTGAGCTCCTCGTAGGGAACAATGTGGTACCTCTTCGATCCGACACCATCCGGTTGGTGCAAACGGATGCTCATTCCACAGACTTCGGTCCGAGGATCCAAACCAACACCTCAAGGATTTCTTAAAACTTGTGGATCTCATTGACATTGATGATCAAAACAGGGGAAAAGAAACTCACATGCATTTATTTCAATTTTCCTTCGCGATCCAAAGTAAGCAACGGGCTTGAACCATCTTCTAGCAGCATCCATCACACATTGGTAGGATCTTATACCCGGGTTTCCTTGCTCAATTCTTTCCACCGGGAAGGACCGTAAAACTCCGCAATGATATCCTGATGTTCCAACAACATCATGGAGAATCTCTATCAGAAGCATGGACTCGTTTTAAGGACTTACTCCAAAAAGTCCCTCATCATGGCATCGACCTTTGGCTCCAAGTCCAAATTTTTATGACCATGTTAATCCTGTCACAAGACAAACCATTGACCAATCGGTCGGGTAGCAAGGCTTTGTCATATAGTGAAACGGCCGATGAAATCATGGGCATTATTAGAGGACCTCGCCCTCTATGACAACGAAAGTTGGAACGACCCAAGGGATTTTGCTAAGCCGGTCAAGGCAATATCTTTGCCTCAAGATGTCCTGAGTACATCTGACCGCCACCTCATCGAGATCGAGACTCAAGTTCAACGCTTGATGGAAGCTCATCTTGCTCTGACGCAACCTACTCAAGTGAAAAAAGTCACTACCTCATGTGAAATCTGTAGTGGTTCCCATGACACTCAGTATTGCATGGAAGATCCCAAACAAGCCTTTGTTGAATCAGCATCCTCATGTACCGATGAAGCAGGAGGTAAGTGCTTAATGAGGTGTCATTTATACGACTTTTTCAGGGTCGTTTATCCCCCCTAAATCGTTGCATTTATGCCCAAAATTAGGTACTTAATCATTCCTTTTCAAAGTATTTAGCATTTGGAAGGCATTTAGAGGAAAGACACGTGATTGGGCTCATTTCGGAAGAAGAATCAGGACAAGACTACGGACCTACACCAACATCTCTCAAGATTATGTTCTCAGCGGCTAGAGACAGCGTCACCAATTCTACACGACGCCGTCACAATCCACTTCGTGACGGTGTCACAACCTTTCATGAAGGTGTTAGCTCGCACGACCCAGCCCAAGATCTAGAATATTCTCTTTCACGACGGCGTCACGATTAAAACGCGATGCCGTCGCATCGATTTATCTATATATACAAATCCGTTTTTAGGGTTTTAAGTGTGTATCTTTAGAGTAATAGAAATGGGTGAACCCTAGTTCGTTTAGCAGTTGTTAGGGACGATTTTAGGGCCTCAAAACCCTATTGTACTTCATTCAATTCATGTTTTAATCAAGTAAGACTATCTTAATCATTCAATATGTCTTGTTGTGTGATTCTTATTTGTTCTTGCTTTATCTTTAACATGCTTGGCTAAACCTTCTATTGTGTTCATTTATGATTGTATGAAACCTAGAATGTAGATCTTAGTGATGTTGCTTCTTGTGATGGATGTGCATGTTAGGCTTTAGAAAACCATCTTTTATCTATATCACTGTTGATATGTATAGGGAAGCCTGATTATGGTAGAATGTGATTTGACCTTCAGTTAGCCTTTCGTATTCTACTACCTTGCCCCCTAATATGGTTGATCACTTTAATATATTTCACATGCATTTAATATACTCTTAGGGGCCTTGTAATAGTCTTTATACTACCTTACTTGCATGTTGCCTTAACAAAATATTAAATAGACAGTGGGTTCGTGTAATTCGTTCATGACTTTGGAAATAATTACATAGATCATCACAAGTGTGACATAGCAACAACACTAGGAGAAGCAATCTAGGGAGTAATACATGATTAAATGAACATAATATTTTATTATATTGTTATCACATTAGGTAGTTTATTATTTAGTTAATAGCTAATACAACAAAATTCTCAAACCATACGATTTTACTGCTTTCTTAAAAAATTATAAAAATACAAAAATAATCTTCTCTCAACCCCTAGAATTCTGTTAGACCGTGATCAAGCCTTCCCAACCTATTCCCCTAGAGAACGATAACAACCCCCGAGTCTTGCCTATACTACTACTACAACGGTTAGGTACTCTGCCTAGGGAGTGGTAAAACTTCTTGTAGAAGTCCCTTACGACAACCGCATCAAGTTTTTTCCGCCGCTGCGTGGGGAATAGTTAGGTTTTGATCATAATTTAGCTTAGTTCTACTTGCTTGAATCCTTTCAAGTAAGATTTAATTTCCGCATATTAGCTTTCTTATAGTCTATCTTTTCTTTGTGTGTTTGTTCATAATTTTCATTGACTATTCCACTCTTCACTATGGAGAATGCGAATCCATCATCGACCTTATGATCCTTTTCTCAGGAACCACATGTCACTACTCACGCTAAGTTTACGATAAAATAAACAAAGATTTTACATTAGACGGCAAAACCTATTGACTCTCTCTTCTGCAAACCATGAATGAATTAACCAACCAATCTTCTGACTTCGAGATCTTCTTCCCTGAGGAGAGAATTAAGGAACTTGAATTAAGAACGCAACAAAGAAACAATTTTGTGGAAGAGTTGTTCAAGGATAGGTTCCCTACTGAGAAAGGACTAGCTTACCATAAGGAACTATTAGGAGAACCTCAACCCCCTTTCTCGACCCTAGAGCCCAAGATTAAGAGAGGCGACCCCTGGAGTTTAAAGATTCCTTGTGTAATCGGCACCGTTTACACAGGCCATGCATACATTGACCTACAATCTCCTGTCAACATCATGTCTCATGTAGGAACCTATACAACCATTTAAGATGAAAAATCCTTTTCAAGCACATAGGAAACCCATACCAACCATATAAGTTTTGGCAACTTCGTTGGAAGAGCTAAAAATGTGCATTTATTTATCGGGTGCTTCGTTTATGTTGTGGAATTTATGATTTTAGAAGACTTGGGCAGCATCATTGATAGTGGGTTAAGTGAAGTAGTCTTGGGACAACCTTTTGCGCATACATCTAAGCTCACTTATGATGAATCTTTAGGATTAATTAGGTTTGCCCAAAGGGATGATGACGTCGTATTTAGAATGCCTCAAAGGAAAAAGAAATTAGACCTAATTATCTTCTTTAGAAAAGGATAAGTTTGAGGCATTCTTTGTGGAAAACTTAAAGGTTAGAAAAAAGGGGTTTAAGCATGTCCTTGAAAAGAGAAAGGGATATTACAAAGCTTGCATGAACCTTGGGCGTACTTATAAAATAGATAGGGAAACAATTGAAAAACTTAAAACAAACCACATAAGTATCATCAAGCATAAGGAGTAAAAGGACTTCAAGTCTAGCTACAAGACTCGTAAAATAAAGAAAAGCGCCTTTTGAGAGGCAACCCAATATTTATTTTTCCCGCATATTAGAAGTGTCCTGTCTATTTTAATTCTTTATCGTTTTTTTATTATGTTTGAATTAGTTTGTAATCATGCTTTGTTTGTTTGTAACTTCGTCTTATTTGCAATCAAAAGGTATTTTTCAACAAAATAAGTGTAGGGGAATTATCTAGTTTTTAGAACCAAATTCAAACATTTAAAATACATTGTTTTGATTAATTCGTGTCAGTTTTGAGTCATATGATTGAATTGATAATTCTCAGGATTTTATGCAGCATTTTGTACAGGAAAATAACATATAAGAATGAGTGCAGGAAATTTTTCATCAAAAAATGAAAGTTGATTTTTCACAGAGCATGGAGACGGCGTCACGATTTACACGTGACGCCGTCCTCATGGACACCTGTGTCGGCGTCAGGATTATCCTGACGGCATTCGTCAAAATGCCTGATACAGGAAAACTCGACAATTTTAGTATTTTTGAACATAAAACTTGTAAACACTTGAGAAAGTTATAATCTTTTATAAACTTGCAAAACCCTAAGTTTAATAATTCTCTCATCCTATCTTTACTGCTTTATAGAGTCAACCCTAATTTTGCATTGTATATTATTATATCGCACATTTTATAGTTGGTATAGTTGTCTTTGTCTTTGATTACAGGTTATATTTGATGAAAAGAGCTTGGAAGTTCTTAGGAAGTTTCAGTGGACGATTCTTAGAGGATGATTTAACCAATTATCGCATGTTTCTTCTCCATTATTGAGCAAACCAGGAGAGTTCTAGTTTCTTTTCCCTTGTTTTCTTATCCCTTTATTCATTTTTACGGGTACTTCTATAAAACATTGGGGACAATGTTCAACTTAAGTGTAGGGGGGAAATAAGTCTTAGAAACTATTCCTTCATTTGCCAATTGCTTTGTCTTTAAAATGATGGGTATTATACCGAAACATAGCATAAAAAGGTAATTTGGACCCAAATTTAAAATTTTTTATGACACATACTGACGAAAACTAAGTTTAATAGCGTCTCATGGATAGGAATTTATATGACTAGCACAAAAACCCTCAGAATTCCACCCCAAAAATGTGAGGTTCGCCTTTAGATCTATAGGAATTCGGGTATCTATTATTGATACCCAAGATAGTTTATACCTTTAGCTTTCTCGAGTTAAGGAGTGAGCAGTCATATGTATCTATTCCGTCGTTACGGATGTGTACGTGTGGTCTTTGTCGCCTTTTCTAGAGCATTGAGATCGGTATTAAATTATATGAGTGTACCGGTAGTATATTAAATTCTAGAACTTGTTATTATGCTGTATTCCAAGACCGCATAGTAAGTGTTAGGATTTGCTTAAATAAGAGGCATTAGGTTTTAAACCCTTGTTTTTAAACTGTAATTGTTATGTTGGTCACCACCAGCCATATAACTATCCTCACACCCTTCCATGCACTCATCTTTAGGCAGAATACCCCTAGTACAACATCTCTATGCCTATCCCTTTTCACGGTTCATTGTAAATTTTATAGTTAAAGCCGGGACTATAATGAAGAGCATTGTCACCCTTAAACCAATTGTTACACCCAAATAGCCTTAGCCCACCTTGTATGTACTCGCCTTTAGTACATTATTGTGTTTAACCCACATTAATTATTTAAGTACACTGTTGCTAAGTCCCTATCCTTGTAAATATAATTTTGGGACGATTAGGATTCATGGTAGTATTTATTTAGCGGGAGAATAGGGAAGAAAAGTTAAGTCAATACCATTCCATTCGTTTGTTAGAGTCTCTTGTTATTTGATCACCTCATATTGGGTCATTAGTTAGATTGTAAATATCAGTATGTAAAAAAGTCAAAGTGTAGGGGGGTAGTGTTATAAACCCTAAGTTTTATTGATGCTATTATGTTATTAAAAATTGAAAAGAAAAAGAAAGAGAGTTAATGTAGGAGTTTTATATCTTCAGTCGAGTCTTGGCTTTGCGATCCAAACCTGTATGTGTTCGTGGTTTAATAATTAGCTAAACCCTTCTCACTCAAAGTATTACTCCTAATGCACCCAGATGTTATACCCATCGGTTTCTGTTTCCATTATATGTTATCTTGCACTTACACCCCACAACCCTTTGAAAAGACCTCTTAGATAGTAATGAATAATGCTTGCGCCTAGCGGTGGAGGTTTGATCCTTTACCAAGCCTATGGTAATTTATATGCTATGACAGGTAATGAGTGTTGATTTTTCGTTTCCCCTTTATGTTATAATTTATTATACACCCAAGAGAAAGAGAGAATCCCAAACACTTATGTGAGGTGCTAGTGTATGCTTTCCGTGCTTTTAATTACGAGGTCTAGAAGGTTGTGTTGTAAAATACTTTTAAAGAGTAGGTAAAATGACCCTCATATTGTTATTGTCTAGGTAGAAAAGCCCATTTGCTTGAGGACAAGCAAATCCCAAGTGTAGGGGTATTTGATGAGGTGTCATTTTATACACTTTTTCGGGGTCGTTTAACCCCTAAATCTTGCATTTATGCCCAAAATAGGTACTTAATCGTTTCTTTTTATGTATTTAGCATTTGGAAGGCATTTAGAGGAAATACACGTGACTTGGGCTCATTTGGAGAAGAAACTGTTAACCTAAAAATATGTTGACTGATCCGGAATTACACTAGTTATCATTAGGCAAGACTCGCAAAGACTAGAACTGTTAAGTTAGAATAGTTTCCCTTGTCATGACCTATAAATACCCCCTTCATACTTCCATGGAGGGGTGAGGATTCATTATTATATCATAAGTGTGTGTTGTTTTTCTCTCTAGAAAACACACATCTTTCTTTTCTCTCTCTAAATAATAAAATGGCTTTCTACTTGTTTAATCCTCCCCGACCTCCGGATCGAATTTAGCTAGTGTTTCTTAATGTTTACAATTGGTATCAGAGCTAACCGAGGGTGTTTTGTATCAACTTATTACGGCTTATTTCTACTTATTTTTCAGCCATTTCGTGGCTTATTATTAAGCCAAAAGGCCACAGCTTGTTTGGTTTTTGCTTATTTGGTACAAAAAGTTTCAAACTTTCTCTCGTTCTGTGCTTCTAGCTTTTTGTCCCATGGTTTTACTACCTTTTTTGGCAACCAAATAGCATATTGGATTCTTATTTTGAGTTTTTCTGGGTTCGTGGTCCTTTTTAAAGGGTGTGTGTGGTTTTGGTTTCTTTACGGTGAAAACAGCTTATTTATAAGTTTTTTTGGCATGCTTATTTTGGTGAAAAGCTTCTTCGAGCTTATTTTCTGGTCTAAACAACTTTTTAAAGCTTATTTTTGGTCATGGTTTAGAAACAAATCTCAGATCCACAATTTTTGCTGTCTACACAGTTTTTTGTTAGTTTTTGAAGAAGACAAAGACAAGGACGATAGTACTTGTTGGCTTGGTGTGGAACCGATCTACAAGTTTTTTGTTCAACCGATCTATTGAAATCTTTGGAACCGATCTATTGGAACTCAGTGAGAACCGAACTACATAACCAAACTACTAAACCTATCTATGCGAACCGATCTATCATGCTCTCTTTAAGAACCGATCTATCACAATCTCAAACCGAGTCGACTCGGTATTTACTGAGTTGATCGGGTCAACTCACTGAGTCTGTTATAATTGAATCAAGGTCAACAAAATGGAAAATGAATAACAGACATACTCATGTTTAATTAACCATGAAGCAAACCTCAATCAACAACATCAACAACTTCTCAATAATTACTACAACATCACCATCAAATCCAACAGACCCAAACAACTCACATCATCTCCACCTCACAAATACTTGAAACGTAATAAATAAATTATCTCAGGGGGGGGGGGGGGGGGGGGCATCATGTTTCGTGTTATTCCATAATTACAATGACCTTTTAAAGATTAATAAGACGAAACAAACATCATCATTGATCCTTGTTAGGTTACACAACCTTTTTTTTAATTTATGAAATTAAAGAAGAGTTATAACAAATCTGTTTTAAATAATCTTCTTTGTTTTCGATTGAACAATTCAAACACTAACTCTCCCGTACCCGAGACCTTTTACAAGATCTTGAAGCTTAACTTTTCATTGTCGAAACCCAAACGGTTTGATATTTCCTCGTGTAGGGTATGATGTTTGGGTGATTGGGTTTGTGTTTTGACTGTAAAGAGTGGAGACATGGATCGATTTAAGTTTCATGTGTGAGAAAAGAGTTGGATCTGCGTTTGAGAGATAAGATAGGAGAGAAGACTCAAGTGGTAGGTAGTTGTAAAATGAGATTAGGGTTAAACTGTGAGAGATATTAGGGATTTAGTGCCTCTTATATCCTTAATTTTTGGGCCGTGTTCTATTTTTTAGGAGTGGGCCAATATCTCAGATGAAGGCAGTTCATAACTCAAACCCTTAGGCCAAGTATTGCAACTTTTTGTTTTTGGGATGGTGAATTTTTAGTTCAACGTGTTTTAACAAAAACAATGGCGATGTTAATGTTGATATTGGGTTGGTTAATCTTAGGCTATTAAACGAAATTATAATGAGCTTTGTGAATTGTTTTGTTACAAAATGATTGGGCCAACCATGTTATAACATTTAGAGTGGGCCAAGACTTTGGTGATGGATTATGGACTAGTTATATGATGGTGTTGGACTAGTGTTATTGGATTGAGCCGAGACTAAAACGCTATCACGATAAGTTTGACTAGACGATGTTGCTTCGTTCACGACATTCAACAACAACATTTATCCTAGTTCAACAACCTACACGATCAACAACACAACAAACACGATACATAACACTAAAAACGATCTGAATAAGATTCACAAAAATGACAATAAGGCTAAAGATTCAGTATACGATGACAGGTGATCACGATGTTTGATTTGGGTATTCCCTTATTTGACATTGATTGTTTGTGTTTTCACGAAGGCTTCTACTTATTTCATCACCGAGACTTCCTTCTACTTTCTACCCCTTTTCTTCAAACCCAAACTATCGATTGATGACTTTCTTAAACGTATACAGCTATGATTGAGACTTAGATTATCTAGTTATTTCTTGGATTGTAAAAGGAGTTTCGTTGTAGTGCTTTCAGGGTTTATAGCTAGTCCTTAAAAGTAGTTACATTGTAGTACCAGGGTTCACACAAGAGGTCGATGTAGATATATTTTAAGAGGAGTGGTGTACTTCTTATACTTTTCGGTTGAGTATAGAGTACTTATAGATTTAATCTTGCACCGTTCTTCAATCAACAACAGTGCAAGATTAAGTAGCAATTTGGGGGATCTACTCATTTCAGTTTGGTATATCATGTTTACTTTACCAAGTGATCACAACAATAGCTGACAAAATACGAGGTTGGTAAGTAAGCCAGAGAGTTTAAAGGTTGAGATGTAATCAGCAATTCTTATGTGATATTATTGTGCTATTCCACAACAATGGTACTTCAAAGTCTAAGCAAAATTCTCAAAGTTCTTTCAATGGACATTCAGATACATAACCCTTGATTATACCAAGTTTTCTTGATTTCTTGCTTCCATCTCCTACTACGGTTTGTGAAGTCTAAAAAGAGGGTAATAATGGTTCGTTTGGATTTCAATATTTTTGCTTAAGACAAGAACTTCTCGAGTATATGGACATCACGAGAATGATGCTTCTGAGAGTTCGCAACCATCATAGGGGAAAATGTGTACATCCGGGACTTAGTTGACTTTGATGTTACCAGGTTAACTTCCAGGGGGAAGTACTGAATACTACTTTACTTAGAATGGTTTGTGAAGTATACTACATACGTGAGAAGAATTGTTGCTGATTTCTCGCATGTACCCCGAATCGGATATTTTACCATGCCCCAATGACAAGTATGCAGTAGCACGTGGTGTGGTTTTTATTCTTAAAAATTCGATGTGCAAGTCAAGACATATAGAAGTTGGTTTAAAGCTAATCAATGTTTTAAAGAATTGCTCAAGATAGGGATGTTGGTTTGGGGGGAAGCTGATTCAGAAACTTTGCCAAAAAGGAGTCTATGTATCGTTATACATGAGATGTTAAACAGAGGAGTAGAGATGATATCGTTATACATGAGATGTTAAACGAGTTAATCATGGTAAAAGTTGGTTAAAGCTTACCCCGAGGACATGTCCTAGGAAAAAAGTTGGCAGGAAAACTAACAGCCAAAAAATTCGACATAGAATTTTGGTCAGGCTTTTGGTCAAACGACTAAGTGTTTCCAGAGGACATGTCCTCGCGAAAACGTTGGCAGAAAAACTCACCGCCAAGAAAATCAACATAGTATTTTGGTCAAAATGACTAAGTGTTTCCCGAGGACATGTCATCGGGAAAACATCACACACCCTCATCATAAAGCAGATCTGATCCTTACAACCAGCAACACATGACACACTCTTGATGAGGTGTTATTTTATACACTTTTTGGGGTCGCTTAACCCCCTAAATCGTGCATTTATGCCCAAAATAGGTACTTAATCGTTCCTTTTCAGGTATTCAGCATTTGGAAGGCATTTGGAGGAAATACACGTGACTTGGGCTCATTTAGAGAAAAAACAGATAAGACTAAGGACCTACACCAACATCTCTCAAGATTATGTTCTCAGCAGCTGGAGACGGCGTCACAGATTACACGTGACGTCGTCACAAGTCATACCAAGACGGCATCACAAGATCTCAAGACGGCGTCAAAATGCATGACCCAGCTTATTATCTAGAATATTCTCTTTCACAACGGCGTCACGATTAAAATGCGACGCCGTCGCAGCGATTTTCCTATATATACTAACCCGAAATTAGGGTTATGAGTGTGTAACTTTAGAGTAAAAAAAGGGACGAACCCTAGTTCGTTTAGCAGCTGTTAGGGACGATTTAGGGCCTCAAAACCCTATTGTACTTCCCTCAACTCATGTTTTAATCAAGTAAGACTATCTTAATCATTTAATAAAGAAAAGCGCTTCTTGGGAGGCAACCCAATTTTACTTTTCTCGCAACTAGGAGTGTCATATGTTTTATTCTTTTCATTTTATTCTATCATGTTCGAGCCCCAATCTTGTAATCATGCTTTGTTTTGTTTTTAACCTCGTCTTAATTTCAGTCAAATGTATTTTGCAAATAATAAGTGTAGGGGAATTTATCTGGTTTTTGAACTAAGTTCAAGCATGTTAAATAATTTGTTTAGATTAATTCGCCTCAGTTTCGAGTCATATGATTGAATTGTCAAAACTCAGGTTTTATGCAGCCATTTGTACAAGAATTAACTTATAGAATCAAGTGCAAGAAATTTTTCATCAAAAACAAAAATTTTGTTTTCACAGAACGTGGAGACGGCGTCACGATTTACACGCGACGTCGTCACCACGACACCTGTGACGGGGTCAGGATAATCCTAACGGCGTCAAACTCCCAGGTCCAGGAAACTTAAAGAACTATTTTGAAAACTAAAACTTGCATAACATTTAAAATATGAAATCTTCTGTTATAAACCTGCAAAACCAATAATTTTGACAATTCTCTCATCCTATCTTTACTGCTTTATCGAGTCAAACCCTAAATTCATATTGTATATTTGTATATCACACATTTTATGCATGGTATAGTTGTCTTTGTCTTTGATTACGGGTTATATTTGACGAGAAGAAGTTTGGAAGTTCTTAGAAAGTTTCATTTGATGATTCTCGGAGGACGATTTAACCAGTTATCGCATGTTTCTTCTCTATTATTGAGCAAACCAGGGGAGTACTAGTTTCTTTTCCTTGTTTTCTTATCCTTTTATTCATTTTTACGGGTACTTCTGTAGAACATTGGGGACAATGTTCAACTTAAGTGTAGGGGGAAAATAAGCCTTAGAAACTATTCTTTCATTTGTCATTTGCTTTGTCCTTAAAATGATGGGTAATATATCGAAACATAGCATAAAAGGTAAATTTTACCCAAATTTAAAATTTTTTATGACACATACCAACGAAAACCGAGTATTAATAGCGTCTCATGGATAGGAATTTATATGACTAGCACAATAACCCTCAGAATTCCACCCCAAAAATATGAGGTTCGCCTTTAGATTTTTAGGAATTCGGGTATCTATTATTGATACCCAAGATAGTTTATACCTTTAGCCTTCTCGAGTTAAGGAGTGAGCAGTCACATGTGTCTAGTATGTCGTTACAAATGTGTACGTGTAGTCTTTATATGAGTGCACCGGTAGTATATTAAATTCTAGAACTTGTTTTAGTGATGCATTCCGAGACCGCATAGTAAGTATTAGGATTTGCTTGATAAGAGGCATTAGGATTAACCTATGTTTTAAACTTTTAATTGTTATGATGGTCACATCGATCATATAACTATCCCACACCCTTGCCACGCACTCGTTATTAGTGCAGGATACCCCTAGTACAACCCTTCGAGCCTATCTTTTCTCACGGTTCTTGTAATTTTCTGGTGGATTTCAGATCATTAATGAAGAGCATTGTTCACCCTTAAACCAATCGTTACACCCAAATCGCCTTAGCCTACCTTGTATGTACTCATCTTTAGTATATTATTGTTTTAACCAAAGTTAATTATTTGAGTACACGGTTGCTAAGTCCTTATCTTTATAAATACAGTTTTGGGACGATTGGGATTCATGGTAGTATTTATTTCATGGAAGAATAGGGATAAAAAGTTAAGCCAATACCCCCATACGTTTGTTAGATGATCTCCATGTTATTTTGATCCACCTCAAATCGGGTCATTAGTTATATTGTAAATATTGAGCATGTAAAAGCTCAAGTGTAGGGGTACGTGTTATAAACCCCATGTTATGATGTATTATGTTAATAAAAAATATAGAAAAGAAAAATAAAGAGATTGATGTAGAGTTTGTATATCTTCGTCCGAGTCTTGGCTTAGCAACCAAACCAAAGTGTATTCGTGTAAATACATAGCTAACCCTTCCACTCCAAATTCACCCAAAGCCACCCAAATGTATCCCATCCGTTTCCGTTTCCGTTTCCGTTTCCATTATATGTTATCTTACACCTACACCCCACAACCCTTGAAAAGACCTCTTGGATGGTAGTGAATAATGCCTACGCCTAGCGGTGGAGGTTTGATCCTTTGCCAAGCCTATGGTAATTTATATGCTATGACAGGTAATGAGTATTGATTTTTTGTTTCCCCATTATGTTATAATTCATTATACACCCGAGAGAAAGAGAGAATCCTAAACACTTATGTGAGGTGCTAGTATGACTTTCCGTTCTTTTAATTATGAGGTCTAGAAGGTTGTGTTGTAAAATACTTTTAAAGAGTAGGTAAAATGACCCTCATATTGCTATTGTCTAGGTAGAAAAGCCCATTTGCTTGAGGACAAGCAAATCCCAAGTGTAGGGGTATTTGATGAGGTGTCATTTTATACACTTTTTCGGGGTCGTTTAACCCCCTAAATCATGCATTTATGCCCAAAATAGGTACTTAATCGTTCCTTTTCAGGTATTCAGCATTTGGAAGGCATTTAGAGGAAATACACGTGACTTGGGCTCATTTGGAGAAGAAACAGACAAGACTACGGACCTACACCAACATCTCTCAAGATTATGTTCTCAGCAGCTGGAGACGGCGTCACAGATTACACGTGACGCCGTCACAATTCATACCAAGACGGCGTCACAAGATCTCAAGACGGCGTCAGAATGCACGACCCAACCCATTATCTAGAATATTCTCTTTCACGATGGCGTCACGATTAAAACGCGACACCGTCGCAGCGATTTTCCTATATATACAAACCCAAAATTAGGGGTTTAAGTGTGTAACTTTAGAGTAAAAGAAAGGGACGAACCCTAGTTTGTTTAGCAGCTATTAGGGACGATTTTAGGGCCTCAAAACCCTATTGTACTTCCTTCAATTCATGTTTTAATCAAGTAAGATTATTTATCATTAATCATTCAATATGTCTATGTGCTGTTTGATTAATTTATCTGTTGAGAATTATTGATTTGATGATACAAAAACAATGATACATAAAGAATGATAAAAGAATGAAACAAGAAGGTGCCAATTCGACAATATGGAATTCTACAAAATATGGAGGATTCTAAAAGATCTTCCTTAAAAGATAAAGATCAAAGATTAGGAAAAGATTTAGTTTCCTAATACAATTAAGATTCCTTTGTAAGTCTTATGGACTATATATATATAAAGAGATCCCTAAAAATTGTTTTAGTGTGTTATGCGTGTGATTGTGTGCAAAAGAAAAGATGTAGAAGTATAGTATGTTTTAGCCTCAAGATCAAAGTGTCTTTGATCCTGTTACGGTTAGGTAATCGTTCTATATTGATCACATAGAATTGGGGCTTGTATAAATAAAAAACCTTGTGAAAATGATATTGTTCTTTATTTATATTCCGCTGCGTATCAATACTTTGTTATTGTTGATCCTAGTTAAGCTTTAAACGATTCTCAACAAGTGGTATCAGAGCTTGTTGTTTTGAGAAACTTTGCTAAGAAGACATGGATTAAGACTCAGTACATATGGTGGCTGCATCAAAAGTGCCTATGCTCAAACCAGGTGAGTATGAGCTTTGGAGGATGAGGATGGAACTATACATCCAGATGGTTGACTTTGCTCTATGGGAGGTCATAGAGAATGGAAACTCTGCACCAAAAACAACACTTGTAGAAGGTGTTGAGAAAGTAATACCTCCTACAACTGTTGAAGAAAAGGCACAAAGGAGGTTAGAGTTGAAGGCAAGAAGCACTTTATTGATGGGAATCCCTAATGAACATCAATTGAAGTTTAACTCCATCAAAGATGCCAAGTCATT
>BQNB010083040.1:1989-29149 GCA_026074375.1 Tanacetum coccineum
TGATGATGAAGGTAGTGCAGTAGTAAACTCAGTAATGCATGCCTCAGCAGATGGTGATCGTGGAGTATGGTGTTAAATAGACATCCGAACAGAATGTGATTTGGTCTCAGAAAACAATATGATATGGTGTGGATGGTGTAGGAGCAGACTCATCAGTCTTAACTGCCTCTGCATCCTCAGCTTGAGGGGACAAGATCATCTGTAGGTACAGCGGAAGGGTCGGCCAGAGCGAGGTGCTCCTCCTCCTCATCCTTCTAAACATCGTCATTATTATCGTCATCATCAGATGACTCATTATTATCATTGTTTCCTCCATCGGCAGGATAGTCAGCAGGATCTTCCTCGGGGTCCTCTTCATCCTACTTCGGATCGGAGTTAGCAATGTAGTCTGTGATAGAGCTGTAGGCGAGGCATCAGCATGTAAAGGCTGATCCTTTCTTGGTTCCTCTAGCTCTTCATTAGAAGCTCACTGGAATCTCCATGGCTCATAATTAATATAGACAGACGTGTAGGTAACCGTCGATGATGAAACATGACGGCTTACAACGAGCAAAACTTAACTTATATACGTATATTATATAAGACTGGTATGGTAAATATGAATATGTACTCAAGGCATAAATGAATGATGGTAAGATATCATATTCGATAGCTTAACATTTAGGTAGCGTTTAGGACCCACAAGCTTATAGTGCTACCTTGCCTAAAGAAATATTCCTCTATTTATATTAATAATCCTTATATAAATAATTGTAGAGTTGTGTGCAAGAATGCAAACTCATCTTTGTATAAATACAATATACCCTTATAGTAATGTACGTACTATAATATGAACACGTATATATATCATGTAAGCATCTAGTAAAACTAACTAATGCAAACAACTAGTATGTGTCCCATAAAAACCCCTTTTTATGAATGCAATGTTTGAAAACGGTTATAGTCCAGCAAAAACATTTGACCTGGTTCTCTATAACCTTGGCTCTTGATACCAATCTGTAACACCCCCAAATTGGGTCGCAGCGGAATAAGGGTCCGGGGCGTGTTACTTCATAGATCAATAACACAAGATATATATAGAACGACCAAAAAGTCGTTTTAAAACTGATACATTGGATTTAACAAATATTTGATACAAATAGCCCGAAGCTTTAACTTGTTCCTTATTATTATTACAAAGATACTGGTTCACAACACATGAGTTTCCCAAAACATAATACAACCATATCTTTAGCATGACTTCCCAAAACAAAATCACCAATGTATCCTTGGCACCTTATGCTTACTGATCTCCTGAAAAACATTGCTTTAAAACGTCAACAATAATGTTGGTGAATTCATAGGTTTGATAAATCATAATATGCAGGACCGCAAGACTTTCCCCGTGATAATGCAACACATGCAGACATCACAAAACCAGATTACATTTTCCTAAGCTCATGACACTGAAGCTCGACGATCTTTCTTGCAATAATATATATTGCAATTTCTGCCCGATTAGATGTTTAACCCGAAACATCCCCAAATTCGACATGCTATACGTTCGTTCCCGGTGATAGCTAGTCACCCGAACAGGGAGGTCGTTTCCCCAAATAGATCTATTCATAACATTCGCGCTCACATAATGTAATTAACAACTACATCTATGCAATTGACAGTTCATGATAATGGGCTCAACTTGGGTTATCGCTACTTAGGCAAACATGTAATCAATATAAAATATCCACTTGCGTCCAATTTATAAAACAAAGCATGTTTCCACCCCCATAGTTATAAATCATTGAAATCGTAAAAATTTGGGGCTATGAACTCACCTTGAGTTCTGATAATCCAAATATCACAGATAACGCGTCACGCACATCGTCAAATGCAACCTATTTAATTTAAGGTCGTATAAGTACCATGTACCTCGATTAACTAACATCATATACAGGTCTGTGTTAGTTACATCATACTATTGTTCGGGCTATCATAATCAAGAGGTCATGTAGTGAAATGTAAAACATTTTTATAAATATCATTCGTAGTAAATATGGCATAAACTTTCCGCGTTCAAGACCGTTCTGCCGGCGTTTCTTACGTCCACGCTTTCGTAATATGACGACGTATCAAAATATGATATTTTTGATATTTCATGTCCTCTGATGAACAGTGATTTACTGTTCATAAACCAGTTATAAATCCATTTTTATAACTTAAATTATCGTAATACTCGTAAACGTCATATTTTATTCGTTATAGCTCCGTTTTTAGCGATTCTTTCGAGTACGATCTCGTTATTGAAAATTCTATCATTTTATAAAATAAAACTTTCTGTCATGAATAGTGTTTTTACTGTTCATAGTTTATAAAATTATTTTTATAAACTTTTAATTACCGAAAACCCACGAAATTCATATCTAATTCGATATTAATTGAAAAATTACGATTCTTATCATTTTGGAATCCTAAAAATATGTTTTATTAGTTAAAATTATCAAACTTGCTGTTTGATTTAGTTTATTAAATGATTATATTATAAAATACGTTTAATTAACGTATAACTCGTATTACGTAACTTTTTTTGCGTTATTTAACTGTTTGACCAGTTTTCTTACCTTTTTCGGAATCGTCATAGGTCGTATAACTTTCTAGTACATAATATGTTGTTATTGTACACGAACAAAACAGCCCCCTTTGGAAATAAAATGGAACACTTGTTAATATAAGTTTGTTTTATATACTTTTTCTACTAAAGTGGTTTAATTCTCACAGTTTTTTTCCAACAACTACTTAATATACTATATCTATATTCATATAGTCAATGAGTTTCATAATTTGTCCATTTGGTCCAAGTCATTAAGTCCTTTAACAACATTTTAACATAATCTCCATAATAACTTTTACTACAAGTTCATCCTTAACCACTTTTACCATCAAACCATAAGTGTACCAGTCTTTTACTTCCTTATGACTTTATTTTATTGTCCATTATATCATAGACCCAAAAGCTCATAAAACTATATTTACAAGAAAAATCCATGTTTACAAGTTAAAAATATCCTAATGGTGATTTCACTACATAAACATCACATATACATATAATCATATAGATGAAAGGTTAAGGGCTTTAGATAACCTTAATGAGATGATGTAGGATGATGAAAAATAAGTGCTAAACCCTTGTTTAGACTTTAAACCCAAGATTATAACCAAGAAAACCCTAGTTTCCAAATGAAAACCCTAATCTTGATTTATTGCTTCAACACTTGCAAATGGTTAGCCAATGCTTGGAAACATCTTAGAATGTATTAAGAATGATGTATGTAGGTGTGTATAGGTGGTAGAAAATTTGATATGGATTTGGTACAAAGGGGTGTTTGAGCCGTGGGTTGGCTAGAGCACAAAGGAGGAGTTTTTTTATGATTTTTATACCAAGTGTTTTGCATCTATTATATTTTCCTCTTATGTGTATACTAGTATATATGAGTAGCTTAGTCAAAAGTATACAATAGTTGGTCTTGGATACAAAGAGAGGGTCTTAAGGAAGACTTGGTCATGGTCTTTGGTCAATGAAACAAAGTATGGTAAGGTTTAATGAAATGATATAGTACAAAACCTTAGTTTGAAAGATTAATATCATTTTTCTTGTATAAAATTGCAACAAATTCGTCAGTATGATATATATGAAATATTTGTAACTTTTATGTAATAAGGGATAAAATGGGTATTGATGAAGCGTAGAAGTTTTGGTGGTTCGGGTATGCTAAACTCGGTACTTTATCCGCGAACGTACATAAATTACGTAACCGGATAAAAATAAAATAAACAAAGACCATAATTATTTTCAGAAATAAATTATTAATTAACTTGATTGATGTAAACCATTAATCTTTAGACCCGTTTAATTGAACGCTAATATTTTAACAGGTACGGCAATTTAACATAACGTTTTACAATTAAAAACAACGCTTACAAGACAAAAGGTACATACGATTTATTAACGACGTCATAACCCTAAAAACACGTGTTGGTTATAACAAATCCTAACAAAATTCACCTTCACTCTTAACGGCTATTATTGAACTTTAATGACTACGGGGTTATAGTACGATGTTACTTATTTAGATTGAAGTCGACTTTCACGGGGATCATTAAATCCCCTTGCCCTAACAGTATTAACATTTTGTCTACCAGTATTAACATTTTGATTATTAGATCATTTTGTTAATGCTGTTCTCTTATAAAAGGGCCTTTAAATAGTTGATTGTGCTTGATTTTGAAAATGTGTCCTTGGTCTAGCATAATGAACTGTTGATTTTGGGTGAGCAATATAAGAAGGCCTAACAATATTAAAAGACCTAGCAGTACTAAAAGGTCTGACAGTGTTAACAGACCTAACAATATTAACAAGACTTGCATTGTTAACTGTTTTTAGGCCAGTCTTCATTAAGACTACTCTTGGAACCATATGTTTGTGAACATTAGGACAATTGTATTGAATGTGATCAAAACTTCCACATATAAAACATGCCTTGTTATTAAACACAAAGTTACATCCTAACTGATTGGATTTTTGACCATTCCAATTCCTTTGGTTCCCCCAGGTCCTTGTGACCTGTACATCTCTGCATACCTAACTGACCTCCTAACTGGTTTTTCAGGTTTAACTGACTCTTTCTTAGTAGCAGTAGGTATAGCAGTTTTCTTTTCTACCCTAGGGATAGGCTCAACTTCTTCCTCATCATCTGACACCCAATCTTCAATAATTGGAGCATCAGTATTCTCACTAGCTTTTTTAGGTTCTTCTTCCCTAACATGATTAGCAGGATAGAAAAACTTTTCTTTCCAATCTTTGTCTACCTTAAGTGGAGACTTAACAGAGCTAGTTTTAGAATCAGTCTTTTGTTGTTGTTTTAAAGAGTCATCAGTATTCTCCTTAGAATTATCTGACTCTTTATCACAACTAGTGGTAGGCTTTAAACTTGAATCACTAGGACCATACTCATTTACCTTAGGTTGTTTGAATTCTTTAAGACCTAAATAAGATAAGTCTAAAGGTGTTGGTCTATTTAGAATCAAGGGATGAGGTGAAGGGACAACATTATAACCAAAACCCTTTTTGCTCTTGTCAGTTATCTGATTTGCTAACAACTGATCTAAGTCTTTTGCTGATTTTTCAAATTTTGCAATTTTAAACTCAAACCCCTCCTTTTCTTCTTTAACCTTTTCAAGTTCAGTCCTAAGTAATCCCATTTGATATTCTTTGTGACCTACACTTCTTTTAAGCAAAGCAATTTCCTCAGAAAAAAGAACTTCATGTTCTTTATATTTAAGAATTTGTCCTTCTAAAATTGATAAACCTCTTTTGTATGTAGCTGCTTTAAAACCAGTATCATCTAATTTAACAAGCAAATCATCATACTGTTTCTTTAGAGCTTCATAGTTTTTCAAACAAGATTTAGAACAAGATTTATCATTTGTTACCTCAGAATCTGAGAATGCCATGAGAGCCATGTTTGCCTGAATTTCTTCCTCTGCCATGTCACTCCAATCAAATCCAGCACCATCTATAGCACACATTGCCTTTTCAGAAGCATCTTCAATCTTTACTGTCTTTGATGAGCTACCTTGATTATAATTTTTGTTGTCTTTACTCCTTGGTGCTTTGCATTCTCTAGCAAAATGTCCCATTTTATGGCGGTTGAAACATTCTACCTTTGATTTATCATACCCAGCAGTATTGCTTCCATCAATGATGATTTTCCTTCCAGTTATATGATAGAACTTTTTTACCCTCATGCGTAGTAGTGCCATGTTCCACTTCAAATCCATTTCCTCCAAATCATCATCATGAAGTTGCTCAAGATCTTTATGAACTAGTTGAGACCCTTGTGGTTGAGTGGATAGAAAGGCATATACTGTGGCATTACTAAAACTAGCAGTACTAATTTCAGTACTGGCAGTATTAACCTTAGTGGTAGCAGTACTAACTTCAGGGGTAAAAGTATTAATATTGTTAGTATTGCTTGCACCTGAAGTAGTTAGAAATGCCAAGTTCTTATCATCATTGCTTGTGCCAACAGATTTCTTAACCTTCTATTCGACAATTTTAAAATTGTTGTACAAATCATCCAAACCCATAGTATCAAAACCAGGTTTGTTCATCCAGACTACCACATGTGTATCCCATTCAGCAGGTAAGCTCCTTAAGAATTTTACATTTAGATCCTCTGAAGGAGTAACCACACCCAGAATTGCTAATCTACTAACAAGCTTTTGAAGCCTGTTAAAGATAGAATCAAGTGATTCTGAGCTTGAAGCATTAAAATTTTCATACTGTTGCTTCAGCATGGCCTTCTGTGTCTTCTTTGTTGCTTCATTCCCTCCAAATCTAGCTTTAATAGCAGCAAACATTGATTGAGCATCAACATACTGGTCAAAGGTAAGTTGATGTTCATTGGGCAGTGCCATGAGCAGTAGACTTCTGGCCTTTACATCATTCTTCTTACACGTCTTTTCTTCAGCAGTAGAAGGCACAGTCATCTTCAATGTTGTTGATGGACCAGATTCTGGTGCTGTAACAGGAATAGGTACCCATGAATTCCCATTCTCTATTACCTCCCATAACGCATAATCCTGGATCTGAAAGTATTGCTTGATCCTGATCTCCCACATCTCATACTCCCCGAGTTTGAGCATGGGAAGCTTAGCCAACGCATTGTTCTGAGTGTTTTCCAACTCCATTACTTCTAGATCAAAGTATCTCAAAGCACAGGCTCTGATACCACTTGTTGATCCCACGCCTTGATCGATTCTTTACGTAGTAAAGTGTTTGTTACCTTGAAAGAATCCAAAATAACAAAGATTGAGACTTTGTATGTATACCAAAGTGTATGCGGAATCTACACTTTGATACTTTAGAGGTGTTTATCAATGGAATAGTAATAACTAAACAAACAATGAACAATGAAGTAATATCAAACTTCTTCAATATTATTAGAATAATAATACGAGTACTCTTGTAGTACTGGGGTTACAACCTTGAGGCTATCACTATCTTTCTCTAGAAATGTATCTCTATCTCTTAAAAGTATATCTATATCCTAAACCTAGGATCTCCTTTTATAGAACACAAAGAGTCCTTTACAAGATAACTACATATCTTTTAGGATCAGTTACAATACAAATATAAAAGATAAACATCTCATAATTATCTCCATGCATCCTTATCTCCAAGTCAGCAGCTTTGACCATCAGCAGTATTAACTCTTTCTCCTAGCAGTATTAACTAACAATGGCAGTACTAAGTTTGTACTGACAGTACTAACTCCATTAGTACTGTTAGTTATACCTTGGCAGTATTAACTCTTGTGAAGATTTATTCCTAACATAGTAGGCCCCGAACTACCCATCAAACCACATAGTCCGGATAGTTCTAGGATGAAGGTAGTAGATTATTTAACAACTCAAACACCACCTTCACCTCACGTGGCAAATTCCCATCTTAAGGGTGTGTGTAGTTATTATAACCCGGGCATAAATGACCCTAAGAGACATTTTGGATTTAAACTGGGTTTATTAGGAAAAAGTGTATCCCTAGGTGTTGATATTTCCAATTCAGATATGTTTGATGATGATTGGGGATTAGAATCTAAGGAAGTTTCTCCTCTAGGAAAAGAAATTAGTTTATTCGATAGGCCAAATGAAGTAGAGAGAGATAGAATTCTAGAAGCACACCATTTAGAGCTTCTTCTTCAACAACAAATTTTTCAACATATGGCTCCTTCTCATCACGATGGTAGGTACCGCTACTATCACCCGCACTTGAACTCAAGTGTAAGGGAACCCTCCCCTTTATCTGGTAAATAAGTGTAGAGTCAGGCTCGTGACTCGAACAAAAATAAGTGCTTCTTGGGAGGCAACCCAATATTTAATTTTTCCCGCACATTAGAAGTGTCATGTGTTTTATTCTTTTCATTTTATTCTATTATGTTCAAACCCCAATCTTATAATCATGCTTTGTTTTGTTTTTAACCTCGTCTTAATTTTAATCAAAGGTATTTTGCAAATAATAAGTGTAGGGGAATCTATCTGGTTTTTGAACCAAGTTCAAGCATGTTAAATAAATTGTTTAGATTAATTCGCGTCAGTTTCGAGTCATATGATTGGACATCTATATGAGAACGTATTAAAGAAAACTATCACTTTAATAGGAAATACTAAAATTGTTTTACATTCATCGGAAGCAATAAATTAGAAATTCAACATTGTTTTTAAATAGTACAAGTGATCTTTAGATAACGGGTAAATAACTACAATGCATGAGACTGCATATAGCATCTTCGTTCTTAATACCTGAGAAAACATTGCTAAAATGTCAACATAAAGTTGGTGAGTTCATAGGTTTGTTTAAGCAGAAAAGTGTAGTGTTTGCGAATCACAAGATTTCATCCACATATGACAATATAACAGATACAAAGTCATATAAATCGCATTACTATTGTCTAAGCTCATGACACCAAAGCGTTAACATATATCAATAATTAATGAATGCCCTTGCAGGTGTCTAACCCGGGACACCCGTAATCTGACTCAAATGAAACTGTGTTTGCTTGACTAATGTTAGTCCAAGACAAACAGGGATTGTCAATCCCAATAGATCTATCCATAACATTCGCGCTCATAAAGATTGACGGTTCATGATGAATCGGGCAAATAGCAACTTGGGTTAAATCGGGATTTAGACCAATCAAAAATGAGTAATTGTACTTGTATTCACACGTTTAAAATAAGCAATGTTCTCACCCCAAAAGATGATTTAAAACAGTAGAGTAGGGGCTATGATACTCACCTTGTCGGTTAATCAATGGAGATTGGAAATGGATTAAGGCACGTCAATTAGTAGCTTGGTCAAACACCTAAGAAATTATGATAATTTCTGAGTTTACATACTAATACTTAATGTATACAGTAACTTATACAAATGGTCAAAAGGCATGGTCGTTATGTGGTGACGTTTTATGTTTCTCATATCGTTGATTAGACCGTTGACTCTAGGGATGATACACGACTATGCGCCTATGAGTGTTTATACCTAATTTAATGTAAATATGGGTTTAAGATCACATGGTCATATTTGTTAATACCATTTAGATTATAATAATATAACTATTATTTTTAATGACTAATGAATTACATACATATGTTTATCTCGTTCATTTATATACTCTAGTCATCACTTAAGTCTCGTATAATTATCCATTTTATATGTCGTAGTTCACGTGAAATCGTCTAAATAATCTTTGTAAAAAAATTATTTACTGGTATTTAACATTCTTACGTTTCAACGTTTATAATTTAAATCATATTTTAAACTTACATAATTTAAACTCAAGTAAGTTTCGAAATATTTTTAGTGTTAACTAAAATTTATGAGCCGGGATAAACTTGTTTACTTGTTTAAATACTTGTCCTATTGTTAAAATCCTAAGTCATAAAAATATCGTTTCAAATTTTTACATTCGTTGAAATAGCTATACTTGATAACGAGTTGCTAAACCATTTGGGGCTCGAACCGAGAGTTCGATAACTACGCATGTAATATATCTCTACGTTAACTTTTTATAAATGAATGTAGTGTGAACTTTCCTATGTCAACTTGTAAACATGTACCCTTTTAATTTTCACCAACTCCTCACCTGTATGTATACAATAATTCACGTCCTACCATTTTCTTTGCTTTCTTTTTTTTGGCTGCACCTTGACGCACAACAGTGAGTTGTTAAACTCATTGTTTTCGGTTCCCATTCTTCCACAGGAAGACCCGTGTATATATATAATTTTATTTATATATTATCATATATATATATATTTTTACTATATATATATTATTAAATCATATATATATATATATATATTATTATTTATATTTATACTATACATATATATATATTAGTTTTCTACCCTATTTTGCATGTTTATAAAACTTATTCAGTCAACAACAGGCTCACTTTTAGACACAAGGAAGCTTGGTGCATCGAACTGGCAACATCAGCTGTCTGTGGCCGTGTTTCTTTTTCGTGGCGCATGCTTGTAATTGAATGGGTTTCGAGGTGCTAAGGGATGTTATGTATTACGTGGTCTTATTACAACCCAACAAGCACGCCCTTGCTCGGCCCCTTTAGGGCTGCGACATCCTGATAAGTGGGCCATGAGCTCACTGTGGTATATCGCATGTTAGGCGGCTAGCCTCGGTTTTTATCATGGCCAAACGCTAGGATGATAATGTTGGTGATGTTCCACCAATCGCCAACTACAACGGGGTTTGGGTATGATCCAACAAGTACAGCCTCCTTGTGCCCGATGGCGGTAGCGACGTCCCAACAGTGAGCTTATGGCTCACGGTGGCTCGCCGTTCGTTCATAATTCAGTCCAAGGTGACGGATCAAAGTCACCACGCAATTTTTTTTTGTAAAATCTTTCGTAAAACTCTTGTATCCATACGCCCCCATGGTGAGCCAACGTTTCAATTTTTAAGTTTTTGTTACTTATTTTTATATGACGTGTTGTTTATTAGAGTTACCAGAATTTGTTTATTTTTTGTACGGCACAACCATAGCCTTTACATGCGTGCGTGTATACGGATCATGCATGGTTTGTACCATGTAGGTCGTATACACGTGGTGCGAGGTCGAGGCTTATGTGAATGAGACTACAAGGGTAGGCGATATAGCATGCTAATTGTTAAGCAAGGAATAGAAAGGAGCTTACGAAGGTCCAAGCGAGAAAGATGGTGGCAGAGAAAGAACTCGAACCTCCCTTGCTTCAATCCTTTAAAACCCGACGTCCGCCTAGCTTGTGCCCTCAACGAAACTTGAATTTGACTCGTATAATTTACTTATTGTTTTCAGGTTTTTAGTTGTGCGTCATTTGCTCATGCATGGTTCTCCTTTTATACTCAATTTATTGGCTTAGTTACTGATCTTTTTCATGTGAATGTACACTGTACACATTGTCGCACCAGGGTAATGATTCTAATACTGTGGTTCATTATTTCTTTTCATAATACTGTTGGAGCATCTCCACTATTCTTCCATTTCAATTCGTATCAGATTGATAATACGTATCACATGTGAATGGAAAGTTTCAAATTGATAAAGTAGTAGGGTAGCGTGTGTAAGGACTAGTGATGATGATGTTCTATTATTTTGCATATGTATACATATCTAATATTAGACTTTCATGGCATATTGTTATTAAAGTTGTCATGTGAGTATGCATCTGATGTTGGATCCTATAAGTATATGTGTGTAGTTTATTTATCTTTGTTGAATTACTCAAAGTTATCATAGTTATAAATTTGAATGTTGGTGATTTTATAAAGTAGTATGAGTAAATAGTCTCATTTCACCAATGGGAAATAAGTATGGTTTTTATCGTCGCGCGTTCTAAAATATCTTTTTAGACGTAGAGTAATAACGGCGATATTCGCGTGCAAAATAAATTTTTCCATGACAAAAGCAATGCATTGACGATCATAAGACGACTTCTCGTTGAATTTAATGGTAAGGTGGCAAACTTGCAGTACATGGCTTTTACTTAATGGAAAGAGAACCAAGTTTTATTACTGGATGTTACAGTCAGCCTCTAGAGTAGTCTATAGCTGTCTCGCAGCACCCGCTACTGAACTCTCCCTGATCTCGAGTCCGGGAGCGGGAGTAGTAAGGTAAGCTCTCTTCTGAGGAGGCATCTTAGCCTTGGGAATATCAGTCCTATGGGAAGTATGAAGGTCCTTATTAACAGGATCTGAATGAGCCTTAAACGACTTATAGTCCTTTGAATAAATCCAAAGATACTATGAGAGACAATGACTGTGAATATAAATATTGACGCGGAATATCAATATCTATACCAAGACGAACACAAGAACAAATACTAAAATTGCTATTACTATTACTATTTGATTGTGAATACCCAATCAACTGATATGTTTACAATACTATTCTATGTTCCTTTTATAGGCTTAAGGAACCCTAAACGCGTTAAGAGATAATACTTATCTCTTCCTAAATCAACGCTAAATTGATAACTATTACTAAAATTACAACAGACTTAACTGTCTGGGACCAAGCTAGTATTAACTATATACTGCCAGACTTAAGTTAATGCTGGCAGACTTAACTTGTTCTACCAGACTTAACTTCTATACTAACAGTACTAACTATTCAGCTATCAGTACTAAACTATAAACTACAGACTTAACTTTAATACTAATAGTATTAAGTCTGTTTACAATATTTTCCTAACAATCCTCCCCTAACTTGATCTTCATTCATGAACTTCAAGTTGCTTTATACTTTGGCTTCACTTTGGGCTTCAGAGGATTGTCTTGAACTTCTGTCTTCAAAATAATATGTCTTTAAGTCTTCAAATCTTGATAGCAACTAGCCTTCAAAGCTATTCATCAATCAATTGTATCAGCAACTTTGCAATTTTGTACATTCAATATCATAAAGTTTCATTCTATTTCATCACTTCCAGATGTGTTAATCCTGT
Organism: Tanacetum coccineum; assembly: GCA_026074375.1. NCBI lineage: Eukaryota > Viridiplantae > Streptophyta > Magnoliopsida > Asterales > Asteraceae > Tanacetum > Tanacetum coccineum. The sequence goes on from BQNB010083040.1 coordinate 14,527, forward strand.
GAGAGGTTGAACTCATCGAAAATTTTAACATGGTTTGATGTCTCTTTACCAGTTAGCATTAACTCTGGAGTAGTAGTTCTTTGGTCCACCAAAAAGGTGCATGTCCATGGTTCAACTGAAAACCATTTCAAACTTCTTCCAGATACTTGAAACTTGGTGAGTTGGAAAACCATACTGGTTTTTGGGCAAACCATTACCAGCCATCAAGGAATTTTGATATGCTTTACCTGTAGCCGTTTTTGCTCAGGGCTAGTCAATCCTTTGGCAACCTAGAAAAGGTAATTCCATGGTGGATTTGATAACCATTGTCCAACTTCTTTGTACAATAAAACTTGGTGAGATTGATATTACCATCCATCTTTGGTAAAGTGTCACCCATTCTAATATGATTTGCAATTTGTCTTTACCTTAGAGCATAATCTGTATGGACTAGTTATGGTTTTTCCACTGCCTTTACCACAGCATATAACGTGTGGGCTACAGCCTAACTCTTACTATAACGATATGTGAGTTGAAAACATAAACTTTATTGGTAAATTGTCAACCATGAACGGATTTGAGAGGTCTTTACCAAGAGCCGTTTGCTCTTGGACTAGCCAGTCCTTATGTTGGTTAGACATGGTGAACTGATAACCATTTGTTGTGTTAGTGCATAGCACCTTCACCAAGTGTTATCCTTCTCATCTTCTATCCTAGGTTTTTAAACCTTACAAACTTCACTACTTTCTAATTCCAGCTTGTTTTTCCATCATTTTCAACAATCTATAGCAATCCTCATTCATCTTTCCATCCAAAAGCTTCATTTTCAACATAGTTTGACATACCTCAGCAGATAAAGGATACTTTCTATCAGACAACATGTAAACATCCATAGACTCTAAGTTCAAACAATGTACCCTACAAGTATCATAGTATCTCCAACTTATAATCTTTTGCTGTCCTATCTCACTCCATATAGAATCTGTGCTAAGAGGTTCTTCAAACATAATTCTTAAACATTTCCAAAATCCCTTTTCTAACTTATCCTCTGGCCCATCCATTCCATATCTATTCATCACAATCCTATACAGCTCAGTAAGGTCATCTCTAGATATAGATTTCATCATGGCACCAAAATTAATATATACTATATCTGTTCCATCTTCCCTAACAATTTGATATACTCCTTTTTCTCCTTGCTTAATAATCTTATAGGTAGCTACACTAGGTGTTTTCATTGCTACTGGGGAAAGGTCTCATAAAAGTTCAATAAAGAACACGAATTCATTCTATTAATTTCTTATACCCAGGTAGCCACACTTGGGTGACCATTGCCACTGATACCTTCAAAGTTCATATGATTTAGGGTGCTACCATTGGTGCCCTTGGCCCACCAAAAAGTACTAAAAAGGTACAAAGATTTCTTTTATATCATCTTTTTATAGTGCAACGCAGTTTTTTTATCAGTTTTTGTTCCTTAATTTTTGACAGTTTTATACTTTTGACCTGTTAAACTTTATATTTTTCGTTCCGTATTTTCCATTTCATAGTTTTATAACATATACAAAATTATACAAATAAAAAAAAATAAAAAACGCCAAAAAATCACAAGGGTACAAACGGTGTTTTAAAGGGTACATATAACATAAGTCTATGATCTAATGTGATGACAGCAATTGTATACATATAAAAGATTAGACTTATGTTTTAAAGGGTACATATAACACAAGCTTGTCAAACTCTTTCTTGACTTCATCAAAACTCAATTTCCTCAGCTGATTTAACTTCCATGACCCTTGATTCTTCAAGTAGTTCATCATATAAGTCTTCAGCTGTGATTGGGTCATGGGCTTGTTTCTTTTAGCTTTGGCTCTTTCTTCAGCAAAGAACTTCTTTCTTTGATTCACAAGATCCACCATTCTCTTTGCAAAATCTTCTCCTTGAAGTTCACTTCCAAGCATGCTCTTTGACAACTCTGCATTAGCTTCAAGCTTTGCTCTAATCAAATCCCAATCTTCATTTGTATAATGCTGAGCCTCAAATTGTACTTGAGCTTTTCTTTTCTTCTGTTGTTCAGTCAACTCTTCTTCTTCTGCAATTCTTTGTGCTAGAAGAGAATCCAAATGTATTTGCTTAGCCTCCTCTTCTTTTTGTAAGGAATCCAATCTTATTGCTTCTGCAAGGCTAGCTTCTTCTTGTAAAATTTGTTCCTTTGACTTCTTTGGAGTTTCTTCACTAAGCATAGGAGCTTTCCCTTCTCTTTGTCCCTTATCTTCACCAACAGTACTAGCTTGCTCAATACCAGTATTAAGTTTAATACTGCCAGTATTAATATCACTAACAGTATTAACTTCCTCACCAGCAGTATTAACCTGTTCAGCAACATCATCAACCTCTTCTTGAAAGTCCAAGCTTGAGACTACTTTCTTACCTTTAGTCTCTTTTCTTCTCTTGTATCTCCTTCCCTTGTCAATGGACCTTGGTTTTAAAGAGGCAACCTTTGAGAGAGTTTTGGCTGCTTCAAGAGTGTTTGGACTTATTTCTTCCACTTGTTCCTCCCCTGAAGTGTTTACCTTTGTTGTAGGAGGAGTAACCAGTCCTTGTACTGAAGAATCTTGAGGATCATCTTGACTTTTCCTCCCTTGAGCCTCAGGTTCTTCTTCCTCTGAATCTGTCAAAACCAAATTCCTCTTTTTCATAAACCCTTCCAACTTCTTCACCTTCTTGACTAGCGTCACTATTGAATTTTCTATGGTTAGCTTGGTTTGTTTGAGATCCATTTCCAGGCTATCAATTCTTGAAATCAACTTAGGAACTGCTTGAAGCAAATCATCCATAGGCATGTGACTTGGAGCCTGTTCTTGTGAGGGTGAGAAGTGATGGTGGACAGGAGATTGCTCCTCATAGATGTGCTCATCTGTTGTAGGTTCAGTCTCAGGTGGTGGTGGTGGTGGTGATGTAGGTGTAGGAATAGGTGGTGGTGTTGGTGTAGGGATAGGTGGTGGTGTTGGTGTAGGGATAGGTGGTGGTGTTGGTGCTTGAGGTGTTGATGAGGAGGGTTGGGATGGAGCCACAGCAGCATGTTCTTGTCCTGCATTAGGGTTAGTAGCAACAAGTAACATAGAAGGCAATAAAGGTCTTGGTGCCCCCCTAAAACCCCTTTTCATATTCCCAAAGATCTTTTTGGTCAGGCTCACAGCTAGATAAAGGGTTTTGTTTTCTGTTTGAATATTCAAAATCATTTGCAGAAAACGGGGATACATCAAAAACTTTGTTTTGCTCTTTAAATTTGCCATCATACCATCAAAAATAAGCTTAGAAAAGTTATAAACTCTACCAGTGGATAAACAGATCAAAGCAGTAGCAATATTGCTACCAAATTGATCCCATCCACCACTTTTAGAGCTTATACAATGTAAAAGATGGTGGACTAAAAAACGCCATTGGGGTGTGAAGAAACTTTTCCAAAAGGTAAAAGTTCCATCAGTAGGATACCCAATTTGCCCCATACCCTCAAAAAGGTCAGCATTTGGCAACATTGTGATTCCTGTGGCATCATCTAATTGAAGTGAATCCCTAATTGATGCCTCAGAGATTGTGTACCTTATGGTATCAATTGTTGCACTAATTTCTAGAGACCCATCGGTGTTAGAAGTGGTGATAGCACTCTGCCAAAATTGTTTTACTAGAGAATCATAGATAGTTGGATTAGCAGTTAAAGCATACCTGAGGTTTGAACCTCGAAGAAAGTCCACTATCTCAGCAAACCTTGTACTTTTGTCAGGTTTGCGCAAAAACCCCACTTGATTGTGTTTGTCACAATACTTTAATTGAGCCATGTGACGATCGTATTGAGATACTTGGGTTTTGATGCGAGTGATATTGTAGATGCTGGTAACAGAACTCTTGACTAGGTTGTTATAAAGAAAAATTTTTACTTTGCAGAAGAAAAGATAGCAATAAAAAGATAAGTATGAAAGAGAAATCAAACTTTATCTATATATAGCTACGCTGTTGTGCGACTATTGCGTCGTAAAAATCTCTAACGGTAACATTTAAACAGTGATAAAACAGAAAAAGTCAATTTTCCCGCAACCAGCATTAACAATAAACTACCAGTATTAACAATTTACACTACCAGACTTAATTTGGTCAAACAGAATTAATTTAGAGTCAACCCGAATTAACCCTTTTTCAACCAGAATTAACAAATGAAAAGCTAACTACCTGTATTAACTCTACTTAACCACCAGTATTAACCTACCAGTATTAATATGACACCTATCAGTAGTAACCTAAACTTAACTACCAGGATTAAAAGTTACTAACTAACAGAATTAAGATTACTTAGCTACCAGAATTAAAATTAACTAAGTAACAGTATTAAGATGACTTAGCTACTAGAATTAACAAACTATAAATCTAAGCCTCCCCTTAAATGTTGCTATGGGTTGATCATACCAATGCTAACCACCAAGTAATTAAACCGTGGTCCATCAAATGGTTTGGTCAACAAATCAGCTACATTTAAGTCTGTGTGAATTTTCTCCACACTTATGAGCTTCTTCTCATAACAATCTCTGATGAAGTGGTGACGAATCTCAATGTGTTTGGTCTTGGAATGATAGACTGGGTTCTTCACAATGCATATTGTGCTTTCATTATCAATGTGGATTTTGGTATTCATGAAGTTGAAACCATAGTCCAACAATTGATTTTGAACCCACAACACTTGTCCACAGCAGTTTGCAGCAGCTACATATTCAGCTTCAGTTGTTGAAGTGGCTACAATAGTCTGTTTCTTACATTGCCATGAGATAAGTCTTTGACCAAGAAATTGACAACCACCTGTTGTGGATTTCCTGTCAAGGTTGGAACCACCATAGTCACTATCAGAGAATGCTTCCAAATCAAGGGGTGATTCCCTAGGATACCATAATCCCAAGTTTGGTTTGCCCTTGAGGTACTTGAAGATCCTCTTGACAGCATTGAGATGAGAAGTCTTTGGAGTTACCTGAAAACGTGAACAAACACATACTGCATACATAATATCAGGTCTAGAAGCAGTTAAGTACATGAGGGAACCTATCATAGATCTGTACAAGTGTACATCTACATCAAAAGCTTCCTCATCCTTTGTCAAAGGCAACTTGGTCTCCATGGGAGTGATGGCAGCTTTGACATTCACAAGATCAAATTTCTTGAGTATCTCAGCTACATACTTGTCTTGAGATATGAAGATGCCTTCCTTGTTCTGCTTGACTTGTAGACCTAAAAAGAATGTAAGTTCACCCATGGAACTCATTTGAAATCTGCTTTGCATCAAAGCTTCAAACTCATCACACCAAGACTTGTTGGTAGACCCAAAAATGATATCATCAACATACACTTGAACCAACATGATATCCTTTTTGTTTCTTCTAATGAATAAAGTCTTGTCAATGGTGCCCCTCTTGTATCCATGCTTCTCTAGGAATGTTGACAAAGTAGCATACCAAGCTCTAGGGGCTTGGTGCAATCCATACAAAGCTTTGACCACCTTATAAACCTTTGTAGGATGATCAGGATCAACAAAACCAGGAGGTTGCAAGCCAAAGCCTCTTCAAGCAAGCGTAAGCCAAGCAACAGCTCAGGAAATTATAGTTCTTATACCACTTCCTCTTCCAAAGCAAAACAAACTGCTACTCCTGGTCTTGCTGATGAAGTTATCTATTCTTTTCTAGCCACAAATGCTGATGATGTGGATTTGATACATGAAGACCTAGATCAAATTGATGATCTGGATTTGGAAGAAATGGATATAAATTGGCAGATTGCTAGTCAATCCTTTTGGCACCTAGAAAAGGTAAATTCCATGGTGGATTGATGACCATATCAACTCTTTGTACATGAAACTTGGTGAAGCTTGAACTGCAACAACAGTTCTTCAGCATAAGCATCAACCCAGCTTCCATCTCAGTGCTTCTGTCCCTTTTCATGGTTCAAACTGAGAAAGAAAGCAAGAAAATGACCAGTGGTTGTTGATCTTTATGATTGCTTCTTTGGTGAGCTTGAATGTAGCTCACTAAAGCATGAGGCTCAGTGATTTTCTTGAGAGAGCTTCTAGTCTGAACAGGTGTATTGGGATCTCCAAGGATTTGACTTTGAGGATGAGCATTGTGAATCCTTAGTGGGGTTGGTTAGGAACATCTACTCTCATGAGAATTGATTAAAATCAAGTAATAACCCCATCATCATCATAAGAAGCTTGTTCAAAAATACCTTCACTTGATTTATCATAAATCCTTATTTCAGGCATCTCATCATCATTTTCATCAGAGAAGACCTCTTCTTCATTTTGAGCACTAAGAGTCACATTCATATTTCCAGTTTTTTTTTAAAAAAATTAACCTCCCTCAAAAGCATGTATTAAGGTTAGAAACTACCAGTATTAACAGGATCATTACTGGTAGGTACTGATGTAGTTACTACTGGTCCTAATTGCTTAAAGCAAGTGCATCAAGCTCTTTCCTAAAATCATAATGTCATCAGCAGACTTGGATATTGGAGTAGAAGATGGCTTCTTAGAGGAGAGACTCTTCTTTGTAGCATTGTGTTCAGAACCAGCTGCTGGTCTAGAAGTAGAAGAAACCACAAGGAGTTCTTCAGCCTCTTCAGTCTGCACATCAATGTCACTGACTTGACCTCGATTTGAACCTGCATGGTTTAGCTTGGATTTGCAAAGATACAGGTATATAGTTCTAGAGTCTGTAAATAGTCTAAGTCAAACATCCACCTATGTCCCTAAGCCTGCACATTGGGTTGTTTCCTCTAGAAGTTTACAAGAAGATTTTACTTCCCACTACTCTCTTGTGACTAAGAGTTATAAACTCAACAGCTTTAACTGTTCCACTCTACAAAGAGTAACTCAAACAAGAAAACCCTCATCAGATAGACTATCCATCAAACTTTCCTATAGTGGACAATAATAGTTAATGAGAATGGGTCATATAGGCACCCAAATGGTCCTATGTAGCTAAGATTGTTTGTGGCCAAACCAAGAGGGCTCTAAGGTGTTTTGTTCTGAGGCTGGTCACCCGTACCCTTTTGAAGGTATAGCAGCAGTATTGACTGCTTCTTTCTTCCTTGCCCAAAAATGGTAGCCAAGAAAGTGAGTCAGCTTAGCATAGTCCTAGCATGCCGTCAATAAAGGGTCCTATTCATTCTCTCGTTCATCAACCCCATTTTGCTGAGGAGTTTTGCATTACTAAACTCCTGTTTATTCCCTTTTCCCCACAAAATTCAACATACCCCTGTTCTTAATTCTGTCCCCATTATCTGATCTAATGTATTTTTACTATTTAGATTTAGATGTTTTCTATTGTCTATAAAACGTCTTAAGGATGCTACTAGTCTCAAAATCCTTTTTTGCTAGAAAGAAACCCAACAAAAATCCTTAATCAATCATCAGTAATCACTAGACAGAACTTGCATGGTTTGATACTTCTCACAAATTGGTCCAAATAAACCATATCAAAGGTAAGTAATGGGAGTTTACAAATCTATCCAACTTTGCCTTAACCTGAGGAGGCCTTGTGTTGCTTTCCCTCTGACAAAGCAACACAAGTGTGGTCATTTTTGAAACTCTTGTAAGGTTAACCCTCTAACTAATTAATCCTTTGCATAGATTATTTAAATTTTTGAAATTAAGGTGACCTAGAAACCTCCTCTGTGCCGAACAATGTAGCTTCATTAGATGAGGCTTTTAGCTAATAAACCAAGTGTATCCTTTTGAAGAATCAACAGTTTTTCATATCAACAGTATACATGATGTTTTGCCTAAGGAACTTTAAGAAACCTGATTTTCATCAGGCATCTGAAAGTCCAGAGACACCACAAAACGACGCTTTTGTCATTAAAAGTACGATTTAGCTTTTTATCACATATCTGAGATAATGGAGATAAGTCAAATGACCAAGTACTTTCACAAAAAGCCCACATATCAAAAACTAAATATCCTAATCTAATTAGTACCTCACCCACTGATACTCACTCCCTTTACTACTTTCCTCAAAAGTAACAGATCCCAACTTTAGAGAGTTCTTGATAATCTACAAGATGGGCCCTGTTACCAGTCAATGCCCAGAAAACAACCACTATCAAAAAATACCTCTATGGCTCCAGATGCTTCAGTGGATGGATCTGCACACACAAAAAAGAGATTAGTTTCTCTTTGGGACCAGGCCTTCATAGCCTTGGGTCAGCCCTTGGACCTTAGTAAACTTGAACATATGAATCAGGGATTGGTCCCCTATTGGTAATGGAGAGTGGTTGAAGTTTTTTCTCTCCAAACACAACCTGCTGATGTCTAACAGCAGTAACCCATATTTGCCCTTAAACAGCATAATCTATTTGACCAATATGCTGTATACCTTGAAAAAGGGTCAATTTGCAGTGAACTTTGCTTTGAAAATATTTAGGCTTACTGTTAAATTTCACCTGAGAATTTTAGTGGTGTGGTTTGTTAACCAAGGATCTGTTCACTCTAGTAAGAATTAATTATCACACAACCAGAACTAAATATATTCTTGCCAGTAATTACTCCTAGTAAGCAGCAGACTTAAAGAGAGTAACAGAAATTAAACCATACACACTACCAGAACTAACAATTTTGCTATGCCAGAGTTAAATCTAGATAACCAGAATAAAATTGAGTACCAGCATTAACAAGCACACTCCAAATTAACATTTCCATAGACCAGTAATAACATTTACAACACCTAGATTTAATAGTGTTGCAGCAGTACTACAAAGGTTGGGTCAAGCAATACAAGGTCTTGGAGTGAACTGATTTGCTTTTATTTATTCTGTTATGTTATTCCAAGCTGTAGTAGCTTGCCTATCAATTAGTATTAACCACCCTTTTTCCACTTAAAGAGTAGCTTCCCCTTGCCAACTTCATCTCATATAGTCAAAGTCCTTAAACAAATTCTAAGACTTCCACACATCAAAACATGGTTTTCATTTCCAAAAGAAGATCCTGCACCTAATACCCCTTCCATTCTTTGATTCCAATTCTGTCTATTATATGAAGGAATAAGGTGAGGTAATCACTGGTGTAGCAAATTGGTGCCTAGGAGTTTTTACATGCTGTGGCACAACAAGGGTTAACTGAATTGTTGGGGTTCAAGGCCGACTGTGGTTGAGTCTATTAGGGTGACTATGTGTAACCTGCTTCAATAGGAATGAATATTGTTAGGGTCATCATGGACTGAAATGGTCATTGAATAGCAGTTCCTTGTTCCCCATTCAGCTGTCATTAGGATTGACAAGATGATTAAACAGTGACATTGTCAATATAGAACATTTCCAAGCTCCCCATCACTGTCATTAGATGGACAGATGGAGAAAACAATGGAACTTGCATTATACTCTGTAGGACTAGGAGATTTAGGTTTGAGGGTCCATGTTTTGCCATACTCAACCAGAAATCATCTATGTCCTCTTGTTCCCTAGGGGTAAAATCGACCACTAAGAGGAGAGGGACACCAAATTATATTCTACCTTTTTGAATCTACTGTAAAGGTGGGATATCATTATATCCTGCATTGGTTTCCCAAAAAGCAAAAATACCTCTACTTGTCTCTTCTCATAATCCTAGGACTACCAGCATATTGATTTGAATGCCATATCCTAAACCTATTCTTAACTGTTGTGAGCTCATCCCACAATCAACTACTTCCAAAAGATTTTTAAAGAAGCAAACCAAGAATCAAAGCAAATATTTTTTGTAAAGCAATCTATTATCATTGACAGCTTTCATTCCTAAATTCTTCTATACATTTTTCAACTTTTCATCTTTTTCAAAATTTGATTATCTTGAAAATGTAATTTTTTTCATTTAAGAAATTTGTTTGTTTGTGGGAAAGGCTTTAAGCTGAGCTTCTACTTTCTTAAGGACCTATCTTAAATGGGCAGTTAAAGGCTGCAGCATCTTGGTCCACCATATTCAGAATTGCAAATCATCATACTTAGCTTAATAGCAATATATTAATCTAAACACAATTTAGAGCACATTGATACCCTCATTATTCACAGTGTAAAAGCCTATTATAGCATGAATGATTTCCTCATGGCATTATCTGCTCTACCCAATAGATTTGACCTTCAGTCACTGGTCAACAAGCTTTTCCTTTTCATTTTCTCACTGGCTTTTGAAATCTTGACCTCTACTTGCTTCCCTCCCCCCTGCCAGCTTCCTATCTTTTGTACCTTTAAACCTTGCCATCGTCCTCTAGCAAAATGCCCATAATTGTTACAATATGAAACACAGCAAGCTTTTCTCTATCAAATGTCCACATGCATTTTTCCCATCCACTCCTTGGCCTTCTACCTGTCTTCTTGTAGAACTTCATATCTTGAAAAAGGCAGTCATAGTCAATTAGCCATTTATATCCATCTCTTCCAAATCCAGATCTTCAATTTGATCTCGGTCTTCATGTAACAAATCTACAAATCATCAGCATTTTGTAGGCTATAAAGTGAATGGCTAACTGTCATCAGCAAGACCCATGAGTAGCAGTTGGTGTTCTTTGGAAGAGTGAAGTGTAATAAGAACAATAACTTCCCTATTGTGATGTGGCTTATGCATGCTTGATGAGCTTTAGCTTTGATATGAGAAAAGAGTCCACATTGTACCCCCCAGAATGTAGAGTGAAGAAGATGATGAACTGTTTGAATGTCATGTTCAAAGACACTCCAAGATTATTGTATAAATCAATCTATTGACAGTGTGACAATATTCATCTTTGGTTCTCAATTTCAAAGCTAAACTGTCCCACACGCAGGAGGAAGGGACCTCAAGACTAGTTTAATTTTGCATCAACAACAGACCCACAACACCAATGGCTCCCAACATATCATATAAGGATTATTTGTAAACCAAGATCACAACCCTTTCTCCAAGCTTACCTTAGAATACATAGAAAAATGCCACAAAAACTGTGATGTTTTCAAAACAGCATTTTATTATTTTTTTAGCATTTCTAATGAGTTGTCATTTCCACCAAACCTAGTCCTTGATTTGGCTGCCCAGATCTCTTTGGGTGGCATCACCCTGCCATGAAAACGACTGATATGATATTTGGAACAGCCATAGCAGTAATGATCTAGCAATTCCTTTCTTTTTTCATCAGCAACCTGTTCTGCCTCTTGGGTTGGAGGAAGTTACCCCCCTGTAAACCAGCACCATCCTTGCCTTTGTTACACGCTTCTTCGAGTATTCCCCATTCATGAATTACATTCCAAACACCATCATTATCTATATACTCAAGATAATGTTCCATCTCCATCGCCCACGTATCATAATTATCCTTTTGAAGGACAGGCAGTTTGATATTTGAAAGTGTATTTCTTGTTGATATTTGTGGTGGTTTAGCGGAGAGCATCTCCTATGTTGGAAGCTTGGTACAGATCCAGCCAAAGAACATCATCATAAGAGAAAGTTTCATCTCAGTCATCATAAGAAGAAATCAATCGTTGGCATACATACTACTTGATTTTGTTGAATAAAAAAGGTTTTTGGATCTTTGTTCAAACTTGTGTAAATGGTCCCCTTTGGTGGCTCAGAAATACCACGTAGGTCTTATTAAAAGATCTAATGAGCCTTAAAAACGACTTATAGTTCTCTGAATAAATCCCAAGAAAAAGAGAGACAATAACCGTTAATACAAATATTGAACGCGAATATCAATATCATACCAAGATGAACACAATAACAATGTTCTAAAAAATACTATTACTACTAATACTATTTGATTGCAAATTGCCCAAATCAACCGATAAGTTACAATTCTATACTACGTTCCTTTTAATAATCTAAAGAACCCTAAACGCGTTAAGGAGAAAACACTTATCTCTTCAAAATTTAACGCTAAGATATAACTATTACTATAAACACACCAGACTTAACATTCTGACCAGCAAGTATTAACTAACTTTAATACAGCCAGACTTTAAGTTAATGCCTGGGCAGACTTAACGTTCTCTACCATATCTTAACTTTTGTCGGACATGGCTATTTACTAACAGTACTAACTATTTTCTATCAGTACTAACTATGACTAACAGACTTACTAATAAATACAAACAGATAAAGTCCTGTTTACAATATTTTTTCCTAACAGTAATTTCCTTGACCTTTTTGAAGGCTGCAACATTGGCAGCGAACCAACCAGATGCAGCAAACTTTTATCAGTCTCAGATTTATTATCTTACTATGGGCCTTCTTTTGAAGACTGCCACATCGGCAGCGACCCGTAGCCGGAGAGACAGTAAAACTTTATATCAGTCCACAGTTTCTATTATTAATATTACCATCCACCCTTTAGAAACGACTTCACATTCGTGTATGGCGAGCCGACCATGATCCGGAAGTCTTATTTCGGCTTCGGTTTATATTATTATTATTATTATTATTGTCAAATTTAAAGTCCTGTAGTCTTTTAACTACCTAGACAACGATAGCGAGCCGTCAGAAATCGGTAGCCTATTTCCCCACAACACTGACAAACCTCGTGTGTAACCTACTTTCACAGAAGGAAACTCCAATGAAGGGATTTGAAACTAAGAAATCTGCAAAACCAAAGTAACTTTATTATTTTTTTTAATTCAACAATTATATACCATATATTAAGCTGAAGGAAACAAAAAGCCACATTAACCACTATGAGCTCTTAAGAGTTCCAACTACTCCACGATTAGCATCTAACTTATATATAACTCTATCATTTCTTCGTCTTTTCGCAAATTTAAAATCTTACTAAAAAGATCACGAAATTCTTTCAGTCTAATAAAACAAACTTTGCATATTTAAAGTCTACTATGGAAAATTGCAAACTCTTGGCTCTTTCAAGCTAGAATTCACGTTTTAAAGCTTCTTGTATATAAGACTAGCAAAAGCTTAAACTTATATAAGTTAAGGGGCAAGCTAGAGCGCAACATGCTCGATCAAGTCAAAATTTATTCTTAAAAAGACAAAACCACGTGTCAAGACACTTATTTTATTTTTGAAATTTTTTTAATTTTGGCCTAAAATCACATATTTTTGGTGATAAAACGGGGTTACGTGAAGACAAGGCAAATACAAGTAAGATCAAATCGATAGATACCCCCATACTAGAACTAAACATTGTTCTCAATGTTAAAAAGGGTCTCTACGTAAATCTAAAGCCGTTTATTAATTATGCTAATAGATAAACGTTAATCAATAAGATCTAGGATAGCGGATTCCTATATATACGCATGTAAAGGATCGAAGATCAAGTGAACGATGGACAAAACCATGAGCATGAGAGTCTTCAAAATCCGGGGCAATCCTGGACATAAACACAAGCCACGAAACACGAGAAAGGAAGAGGCGAGCCTCCTCACGTCACACTTATTATAAAATAGAAAAAGAAGATAGAAACACGGGTTACCTCCGGAGAAGCGCTTGTTTTTGTGCGAGTCTCTAGCTTGACGCTCCCCATATCATCGTGATATTAGGGACGAAACATGTGGAAGAGAAAATCTCCATCGGACTTCCATTCAAGATGTTTAGATAAACATTAAAGCACATAAAAGTTCCACTCCGATGAGATACCGTCGGCTCTAGAGAATAGAAACTAAAAATGGAGATGTCGGGGTCAAAAATGATATCCTCACTCCCGGAGGAGAGAGGAAGAGAAGAATCTACCGGATAGGTGAAATAAGGAAGAAAAATTCAGATAACATATGTGAGGGAAAGATAATGGCGATCCTCAAAGGGTAATTTCACATATGTTGGAGAAAAAATTATCTCCCAAATCCCGGGGTCGAAAACTTTGACAAAATTCTTCAAATCATCTTTATCAGGTTCATCTTCTAAGCTTCTTGGGTTACGATCTAAAAACACCTCAGGAGGGAGATTAAGAATAGTGTCCTTAATAAGCAAACTCTCAAGATAGATTATGTCTCCCTCTGAGTCATAATAATCGTCCTCAAAATCCGTAGAAACAACAGATTTTATTACTTTAAGTTCCTCAAAATTAAGTTCTTTCGGAGGGAGAGAAGATGATGGATCATCATTTAATAACTTCTCGAGTAGAAGAATGTCTCCCTCCAGATCAAAGTCGTCATCATTAATTCCCGGTGGAATTGAATCACTTGTAAGACAAGCTTCAATTTCTTCTAAAACGAAATCACCTCCCGGGTCAAAACACTCATCCTCATTAAGCTTGGAAAGAGGTGTGACTAGCAATTTAGGCTCATCAAGTTTAGAAACATAGGAGTCCTCGCTCTTGATGTCCTCTAACACCTCATTAAAAAGAGGATTTACGTCACTAGCGATGTACTCGTCATCAAATTCAAAAAGAGGGTTCGAATAAATTTTAAAATTTTCCTTTGGAACATCTTCCTCAGGAAGTGACTCGTCATCACTAACGGTAAAATCATCATTAGAATCGGAGAGAGGGTTAGAGAAAGTCACAGAATTACCCCCTAAAATGTCAAGAGGGAGAGAATCATCAATAGAAGATATTCTCATTTTAAGTTCCTCAAAATTAAGTTCTTTTGGAGGGAGAGGAGATGATGGATCATCATTTAACAACTTCTCAATTAGACGAATATCTCCCTTCGAATCAAATTC
>BQNB010083041.1:11117-26828 GCA_026074375.1 Tanacetum coccineum
TGTCATTAGGATATGTTTGAGTCTTGATAGGATTTGTGTCAAAGTCTTTATAGGATAAGTGTTCGTGTTTATGTGGGATTATCCCGATCGTGTCATCGTGTCTATTTAAACTCAGAAAGTTAATGAAAGAGTTATGTTTTTTAGCCAAATCAAATATCTGTTCTTCTCTCTAATCTTCTTAGGAGCACGCACAACGCTTGAAGGGGTGTGAGACAACCGATACTATCCAGCAGGATGTATCACCCACTTTTGTGTTTAAGCTCAGTGTCTTGGTTAAAGTTTATTGCTTTTGTTGGTTTCATTTGATATATAGTTTGGTCTGGTGATTTTTAAGTTCAAGTTTTGAGTGTAGCAATGTAAAGGGTATATTATTTATTTGCAAATTTAGGTTTTTTCATGGGTTTAATTGATTAAATCTGATATGGGAATGGTTTTTTTGTTCTTTACAGTTAAATGTTATTGCTTTTGTTGGTTTAATGTTATATTGATAAAGTAGGAAAGGTTTAATGAAAAGTATGTATTCAGTTTTAGTTCGTGTTCTGTGTTAGGAAAAGCAGGGTATATGGTGATAATTTTGATGGTTGATGTTGTGCGGAAACTTGCCTGCTTTTGGATGAAGAGAAGTTTAGATATGAACAAAACATAGCAAAAACTTCTGTAAGTATCCTAAATCTAATCTTTAAATTTAGTATTATTTTTCTTAACAATTTACTAAAGGTTAGGTTTTTTAATTGTTTGGGACGGTTTAAAATTTAGGTTCAGTTGTGTTCAAAAGGCGTATGATTTGATGGAGAGGAAAGAGGAGGTTGACGGTGATGGGTTGAAGAAGCGGAGAAGGATGATGGGTTGAATAAATGTGCACCGAGTGTTAGGTGTGCGGTTAGGAGGCTTATTCGTAGTGTTTCATCTTCACAAGAGGTGCATTTTTTGTTTGTTAGGTTTACTTACATTTTGAGGAATTAATGTTTATGAAAGGTTAATTACTTGAGAATATTTTTAACTTGCTTATTTGCTTAATTGTTGCGTGAATAGTTTATAAGTGCTTATTTTCTTAGCCAAACACCCCCTAATTTATGTTGAAACTTACTTGCAAACACATATTTTTGCTTAAATGCATTTTTCTGTTAGTTATAAGCTTTTGGCATATTTGAAATCTTAAGTTTAGGTTAATAAGCTCACAAGCTGAAAATAATGGCTTATTAGCTTTATTACGGGTTGTTTGGAGATGAATTATTTATGAGTTGTTTCTATTCGTGTGGTTTCTTTTAAAAACAAGAGTCAATGGATAACATCATAAATGTCATGAACAACGCATATCAAGAACTTATAAATGCAGTAGCAAACACTTTTGAATCCAAAAAAGCCTCAAATGGTCAGGTTACTACTGCAACAGATGTCGCACTTGGAAACCTCAAACAAAGATGGGAACTATTTCGAGTCACCTGTGATCAAGCTCAGGAGTTTCTTGAGTCGGTTAAACTTAGAATTGGGTATAAATGCTTGGTGAATGAAGTCATAAGATCGGCTATTGGAAATCAGGGCAAGCCGTGACACATCAAATTTCAGACAACCATGATGCCGTTGGTTTTTGATGAGCAAGTTTTGGGATGCAAGTCGGTAAGTTATTTCAAAATCATTGTACGCATAACTTTTATTTTCTCATTAAGTGTATTTTAACTTTTAATTTTGTTTCAGTTTTGGATTGGTGAAGAGTTATGATATGTTGTGCACTGTGGAATCGGCATCATTGGAACCAACGTTTAGTAATAAGTTTATTGCTGAAGGAGATGACATCTTGATTTGTCTTTTTGATTTCAGTACTGGCGAAGAGACTTATAAGTAACATTGATTTTACATTTTTGACGCATACGCCTAAAATGGGTATGTTTGGATTGTATATGGTCTTTAATGGATAAAAATGCATTAAGGTATATTGGATTGGGGGATTTTTTTTGTTAGTTGTACTTTTACAAAGCTTTGTTTGGGACAGAGGAGTTGTAGTTCGAATTACGACGATTAGCTTGTAGTCGGAAAGGAAATAGAGACTGATATTGAAAGAGTTGGTTTTATTCAGGTGGAAAAATTGAGTCTGTCGCTTTTAAGTTATAGAAAATTTGATTTGTGTGTGTTCGGTGAGGGTGTTCAATAGGTGGATTCAATGTGATGATTTAGAGGGTGTGTTCAGGGGAGGATGAGGTTCAATGGGTGGGTTTAGTGTGTTGGTTCAGCGACTGTGTTAGTGCATAGAATCTTTCAGTTGAATATGATATGTGGGATACTCTTCTTTTATGCAGATGGCTTGGCAATGTTCAGTCTAGATGTATTGTTGACAGAGGCTGGCCTTGCCCCCCACGCCCTGATTTAGCGCTCGTGATCGTTGAGTAGGATGATTGGTAGGAATGCAGCGGTTACGCGGGTTTTGAAGGTGAGGGCAGGCGAGTGGAGAGGGGCATAAAAACTTGCAGATCCATGCTTTATGTTAGTTAAACCGAAACTAACATTGTATGTACTTCTGATATATTGTACACAATGCCATTTTTTCCAGCCGCATATTTGTTGTCCACATAATGGCATACCGCATAAATATATTGTTTCTTTGTGCTGCAACTTCTAATTTTGCACCTGTGTTGGGTGCATTTTTTTCATTTTTTTTTACTTTGAACTTTTTAATACATCTCATAATTGTGTGAGATTGTAAGTTTGTTTATTTTTCTATAACTAAGTAGTGCTTTTTTTTATCAAAATAATCTTAGTAGTATCATTATCAAAAACATCTTTATTTGGTTAGTTTCTAGGTACGTGTTGGAATGGGAACATTTACTGTTTGTTTACGTGTATTTACTTTTGTATGAACCATTATTGAGTCAAATGAATTATTATTTCACACAAAAGTACACTAACACCACTCTAAAACCAAAAAATATAACTAAGCTCCTATAAACCAAAACATAATAAACAAAACCTGTCGAAGCGAAACGCAAGTTTCAGTAAACTTGTTTTATTCTAAAAACTAATAATCAAAAGTATGTAAAGTTAATTTTTTAAATATAAAAAGGTATAAATACATTATAAGGAGTAAAGATAAAAATACACGTAATTATAAGGTCAAATGTGAAAGACATATAAACCAAGTACTTCAAGTGAAAATTAAACAAGCTACGAGACTATGACTGCAAATATATAATAAATTTCTTAGACCATTTTTTCAACTTACTGCAAAATATAATAGGAGATTGAGTCAAACATGATGGCATCCGAAAATTGTTACGTATATTTATCTGACGGAAAAAGATCATCTCAAGTTGTGGTCAAACATGATACATCATGTTAAGTTTGTTGTGAGTGTAAATAAATTAATGGGCCATTGATTTTTATTAAAAAGAAATGTTGTATAAATTTAACTTATTTGTGATTGGTGAACATGATGTATGTTTGACTCAATTTTAAAAGATTCTAATCCTTATCTGACAACTAGTAATATTCAAGTATGAAGATAGTGTCCGTTGAAGAAAAAAAGTTCTCAAGATCAGGAACGAAGCCATGACCAAATATGATCGGATGCACAATTTTTATTAAAACCGTAATATAATAGAGTTAAAAAGTGAATTAAAACGAAAATTTTATTAAAAGGATAAGACTAGAAACACATTTCGATGGACCGGGTGCATTTATGATACATTTAGAAAAAATCATTGTTTTTTCAAAAATTAACACTACATCAAAAAAATCCATAAATGTCTGGGGCACCCGCGGGACACCCCTGGCTCCGTCCCTGCTCAAGATAACGAAAGTGACTCATTCAAGGTAATCTATATATTCAGGTTGTCTTTTTTTTCCACAATTACTATACCCATTCTTTATTTATTCATTTTGCATATAAAAAATAAAACGGTATAAACCAGTTACACAAAATTTTATTAGTAAATGAACTATCTTACTTTTTTTTTTTAACGCCAACTTTATTAGAACACTAGCAAGGAGCTAGAAAATTACAAATGAATCAAATAAGGGCGTTGAAGCCAACTAACCCAACTCAAAGTACTATTACCTCTAGCTAAACACCAATTTTTTTAGAACGGCAACTATTATAAAACCAACTAGCAAGAAGCTAGAAAAAGAATTACAAAGAGATCAAATAGGGGTGTTGCAACCAACTATCCCAACTAAAAATACAATTACATCTAGAAAGGCAACTATTATAAAACACCAATTATAAGAAGTAAAGTAATATCATCAAAAATAGAACTTTTACGAGGACTAGCATCCGCGAAAAGGAGTTGGTTCCTATAAAACCAAACACTCCACCAGGAAACGAAAAACACACCTTCAAGCACATCTTTAGATTTGGCATCAAGACGAATAGATTTGAACCAAGCAAACCATTCCTCGTACGACTCAACAAGCTGATAATCCAAATCCCACCATCGACAAATTATTATCACCTCCTTGGCCGCGGAGCAAAACGAATAATAAGTGAGAAGTATTCCTCTTCCCTTGATCACAAACGGGCAATCTAAGAAGGGAGCATAAACATTATACGAGCCAAATTCAATATAGTAGGAAGGCGATCAAGAAAAAAGTTTCCAAGCAAAGTCATTTACCTTAATCGGAACACTCTTAACCATCGAGTAGGCTTTATCCCCTTTAAGAAGAAAGAACTCGTCAACATTCAGCGCATTCTCTTAACTCGAAAAACACCATCGCCATTTAAATCCCAATACCATCTATCCTCCATATTAGATAAAATAACCGGTTCCAGCAAGACTTTAAGATGATCAAGCTGAAAAGACTCCACACCTCCACGGACAAAACGACGAAACGAAGAAGTAATTGAATCATTAATCTTGTCAGCTACCGAGGAATCTTTATTATCTTCCAAAGCATAAAGCCGAGGGAAAGAGAGCTTAAGAATCGATTCGCCAATCCAAAGATCATTCCAAAAACTTGTTCGAATGCCATTACCCATACGAATTTTACAATGAGCAATGAGATCGATGCCTTTGTCTTTTAGAAAATTTATTTCTTTGATGATGGTAATCCAAGTCGTGATTATAAGACGAGCGAGATGTTGACATCCATGAATAACAGATATAACCCTATATCATAAAGAATTATCTTGAGAAAGAAAACGCCAAACCCACTTGAAAAGGAGGGCACGATTGAGACGTTAAAAACTAGAAACACCCAATCCGCCATGTTTCTTAGCAGCAAGAACAGTGTGCCATTTAGTCCAAGAGATTTTCCTATCTTCTTCTTTAACTCCATTGAAAAACCTCCTTCGAATACTTTCCATTGTGTTAAGAATAGACTTTGGAACCTTGAAAATCGCCATATCATAAATAGGCGTAGAGCCTAACACAGATTTGAGGAGAGTAAGCCGACCCCCAATGGAGAGAGTATTAATCTTCCACTTAGACAGCCTCTTCCTCATTTAGATAATTCGTCTCATCCCCAAGCTTTTTTGAGGAATGTTATCGCCTACTTAAATTACCCAAAATATGCTGAAGGGGTTCGCATTGGTTAGCAACCATAGGACTTGGCTGCCTCGACAACAAAATTTTCAGGAATACCGAAAACCAAGAAGTATAGCTCTTAAGGATGTTAATTGACTGCCAGATAGTAAAGAAAAACATCTAGAATAGATGCATAATACACCTTAAGTTTGCCTGGGACCCACTCACCGACAAACACTGTGTCATTGCAAGAATAAGATGAGACAACGCTAAAGATGACTCTATCTTGAGACCTTTGAAATATGCTGCATCAGTAGCTCGGTTAAAGTATAAGTGGTAGCGCCTCCAATGTAAGCAGAAAATAGGAAGGGAGCTAAGGGATCCCATGCTTTAGACTCGAAAAATTGGAACTCAGTAGTCGGGCTGCCGTTAACTAAAATAGAAGCCCTCTGAAGATAAGCTACCACGAATCCATGACCTCCATTTGGATCCAAAACCGAAGGAGGCAAGAACATCATCCAAAAAATCCCATCTTATAGAATCGTACGCCTTGGCAAAATCGACCTTGAAAATCATAGCTTGTTGCTTTTTGCTTTGCACGAGCTAAAATCTCATAACTAATGAAGGGGCCGTCAAGAATTGCCTGTTAGGAAGGAAGGCGGTGACTGAACATCAGATATCAGGATCAGAAATAACCATAGAGACGAGAAGCAAGGTTTAGTAATGACTTTATAAAGACTACCATATTAAGGCTTTAGGACGAGATAGTCTACTAACGACTTTCGGATCTAAACATTAGGGAATTCAAGACCACAAAGAGGAATTAATCCAGTGGCGAATTTCCACATGTTCGAAAAACCGACTGATGCAATGTAAAAAGTCAGGCCCCAAATATGGTCCGAACTTCGAAAGAAATCAAATGTAAACCCATCCGGTCCAGGGGACTTATCCACGCCACATCCCCACACTGCAGTGCGGATTTCATCATTTGAAACCGGAGCTTCCATCTCTAAGACCTGTTCGTCGTTAAGACGATTAGGAAAAAGAAAATCAAGATTACCTCTACATGGACCCGGGTCAAGAAACCTCTCAGCAAAGTGACATCTAAATTCTTGTTTTTACAAGAGAAGGGTCAAGATCCAATCCCCATCCACCCTAATTCCTTTAACCGAAAGATTGATGCGTTTTTTGTTAATAATAGCATGAAAGTACTTGGAGTTTTCATCACCTTCTATCGCCCAACGGATTTTCGCCTTTTGAATGAGGTCACGATGCTTAGAAGATTGAATATCATGTAACTGTTTATAATGTATCTGTAGTGACAAGTGAATGTCATCAGAAACACCGCCTTGATTCTAAATCAGTATCGATGTCACACAGTTTAGCTTGAGATCAATATATTGACCAACTTGCTTGCTTCTAGATCCCTGGTCCATTCCGAATCACCTTCTTTACAGATTGTAACTTGTTTTTTTAAAATCTATCATCCCGTTGAGGAATCGTCGAGAGAAAAGGAATTCCAAGACTTCGAAATCATATCATCGAAACCAGGAAGCTCAAGCCAAGAATGGTAAAAACGGAACGGAGTAGAACCATAATCCGAAATAATTTCCTTAAGCAAGATGAGTCGATGATCTAAAAGGTGACGGTCCAAACATAATGCAGAAATGTGAGGAAAAGCGGAAAGGAAACCATTGGTCATGAGAAACCTATCTAATTTACTCATCTTGGTAGCCGAGGGATGAGCTCAAGTGATCGAGTACCCTTCTTACTGGATATCAAGGGGAGGGGACCCACATTCCGAATAAAAGGTAATAGATGAAGCAGCTCCTTGAACATTAAAACAAGGATCCCCCAACGTTCTAACTTCATTGAAGTCAACACAATCATACTTTCTCCCATTTCCAATCTAGTAATGAGAGACTCTAAGATAGTTCCACGCAAAATTCGTTTAGTAAATGAACTATCTTACTATACGATATGACGTTTATAGTTACAGAGCTATTCGATCGATAATTTTCATATGATGCTTGGGGGAGAGATGAGCTGACACGAAATCAAATTCAGAGAAATGATAACTTATAATTCATCCAAAGTTACGTGTATAAATGATAAGCTATATTGAGCCGGACAACGTAACAAACATGCGAAAGGCGTTTTCCCCACTCTTAGGGTTATATTTTTTTGTTAAAGGCTTGAGTTCAAAGATTCTTAGCTTTTAGAATTGTTTTCGGTAGTGTTTAGTACATTCTTAGCCTATTGCTTGTCTCTACATAAAGTACGTAAAGCTGAAAAAAACCAAGTTATGGCTTCATACTTGGGTAAAGATGCATTTATTAGCAACTTACTTTGCTCATTTGTGCCAATTTAAGTTATTTTGTTTTTGTAGTTACTACACCTATGTACATTCAAATTTTGTTCGATATCACCAATATGACCATAAAATGACTATATTACCCTTGTCTTTTGATCTGGGTGGATGTAGAGAAGACAAGGGTAATAGTCATTTTATGGTCATATTGGTGATATCGAATGGAATTTGAATGTACGTTGGTGTAGTAAGTACAAAAAAAGTACGTTGGTAATTTCGGCACAAATGAGAAAGTAAGTCGGTAATAAATGACATTTACCCTTCATACTTTTCAAACGAATTAGCCAATTGTCATCCTTCTTAAGGTATGATAAGACTCGAGAACCCCAACGGCCCAACCCACTCCAGAAACAAAGTTATATGTTATAAGATCGGACCAAGCATAAAGGAAATAAGACATGTACTTATATGATACAAAATTTTGAGACCAAATTCATTTATAAAAAAAACTCAGAATTACTATTGAAAATTTAGAGTAGACGGGAAACATTCATTTAGTTCCCATGAACCTCAAGAACCCCTATGTTCACCCCTGTATAAAACTAACGCACACGAAACTCGCCACAACATTAGTCTTTGCAAGGACGGAATCATACAGTGGCTTCAGACACCCACGGATATTTATGTCGTAATGTTAATTTTATTAACAACCTTGATATTTCTTAAATGCACTTGATCCTTAAAAATTATACTTACAGTAATTATTAGTTTATTAAAAGTGCACTTAATCACTTCACGTCCGAATTCCGTCCACGAGTCTTTGATTAAAAGAGAGAACTCAAAACACATAACAATACAAAAGGACCAAAAAAGACATAACTCAAAACCAACACACCACATTTGTTACTTGACTCATATAATCAAGGACACCAACTAACAAATTAATCCATGTAATGGATAATCATTGAATACCCATAATAATAATACTATTATATTCAAGACCATAAATAAAATTAAACTCTCACAATCATATTGCCATAATAAAACGCAGATTACACCCATCACCAAACAGACATTATAACTTTCTCATTTCATTTTTCTTCTTCTTCTTCTTCTTCATGTCACTCTGATAGTAAGTTGACTAACCACTACAATGGCCGGCGGAGCAATGGTTGACGGCAAAGGCGGCGCTAGGGCGGAGCTCTACGAACATAAGATAACCTCGTACTTTGTTTTCGCATGTATCTTTGCTGCTCTTGGTGGATCTTTGTTTGGATATGATCTTGGTGTTTCTGGTTAGTTTTCATACCATTTTTCTTTCACTTGTTTTAACGATCTTTGTTTGGTTATGATCTAGGGTGGTTCTCGGTAGGGACGGAACCAGGGTGGGCCTGTGCCCGAGGACACTTATGGATTTTTGTCACGTAGCGCTTATTTTGTTAAAAACCCATCAATTTAATTATAAATACACCCGGTATTAAAAAAGTCGTGCATGTAGTCTTGTTTGATTTTTTATAAACGCACCTTGTGAATTTAAGTTTTTCCAGGGTTTAGGGCGCGTCATCATAGATTTTTTTCGCGTATGGTAAAATATAGTAGTAAAATATCTAGATATTATGAAATGAACCGAGTTCAAAGTTTTTGCGTTACAAATCTTGTTTAAGTTAAACAAAAGTCGCTTTCGCTTTTAGCTTTTGTTTTGCTTTTATTAAGAGTTTTTTTAGCAAAAAGCTAAAATGACATCTACCGGTTAAAAGTATACTTTATACGACTTGTTGGTGTCTTATAACGTCAACGTATAACATATAATAGGGTTACGTCATGGGTGTCCTATAAATTAAGTGACGGATATAATTTTTTTTTTTATTATTAAGAAGAGGGGAAAAGTGTCGTGAGAGTGTTTTTGGTTAAGTTAGCCACTTTTTGCTATAAAACGAGCCGTACGGATCATTGTCACCTAGTGCTCTAATTGCATCATTTCATATTTAGCATGACAGTAATTATTATGGAACGGTTTACTTAACCATCGGAAAAGCATTTTAACTTGCCGGGAAAAATGTTATTTGTTTGTTTTCATATTACAAGTTGTTTGACTTGGTGGGTTTGTTATGGGTTTAGGGATATTTTAGTAATTTTCTGTTGTTCGCATGTGGGCTGTTTTTTGTTAGATACTTTTGTTTTTTCTTTCTGGGTGCTACTATTGATAGCTCTGGCCCGCCAGAAAATACAAAAAAAGTATAAAAGATTTCTTTTGTACGCCTTTTTTGCAGTATAACGCAGTTTTATTTCAGGTTTTGTTTCGTATTTTTTGACAGTTTCATGCTTTTGACTTGTTAAACTTTATAATTTTCAGTCTGTATTTTCCGTGTCACAGTTTTATAACATATACAAAATTATAAAAAAAATAAAAAAATAAAAAAAGTGGAAAAAATGGGAAAAAAACATAAGGGGGTCCGGATGGCTTTTTAGGAGGTTACAAATAACAATAACCTTTCTTGATACTCTGTACTTTTGTTAGTGGATCTAACGAGTTGTGAGGGTATTTTGGTAAAGTTAGATAACACCAATGTTTTTCTTTTCATTGGTTAGGAAATCTGTATCTTTCTGTTTGTTGCTTGTCGGTATATTAGTTTAGGAAAATATATGTTATGCTTTGTTTGAAAATTTGTTTTTAAATTGATTTTTATTTATTATTACTTTGTTTAGCTCAGCTAAAGTCCAAAGATTTATTTTTATGTAGTAGCAATAAGACAATTTATACTTCAAAAGTTAGATTATTTGATATCTTTAAACAAGACAAACCTTCACTAATAACACACGGATTATTTTTGAGAAGGTGTTGTACAATTTTTATTAAATAATTTATAAGTAGTAAAGTTGTTAAAAAAAAACTATTTAACAAAACTGGAGTAGCACGTACCCAGAAAAAACATATTTTATCAAAAATTTACGTTTTATGGCCTAAAATTGGGTGTGGTTCGTGCCACCCGACTCTCATATGGGTCCGTCCCTGTAGCCACCTATAAAATTTTACGAGTAATTTGATTATTTTATACGACTTATAATCAAAGAGAAATGATATTTCTTCTTATTAAACATTCTTATTTATCCTCTTACTTTCAAAATCCTGACATGTAGAAAAATTGACGATTTATATGAAGAGAGATAATTAAGGAAAACATATGTTATATTTTCATGTGGGTATGAGGATAAGTAGGCAAAAAGAGTAGGAGGATATAGTAAAACTCAAAATCAAATTAGAAGAAATTTTTAAATGAGAATGATAATAAATAATTATAACCAAATAGTATTAAAGATGTCCCGACTTGAATTATATGCATTATTAGTATTTTAAATGCACCGTATTGTATTTTGTAGCTCAAAATTAGATGTATAAATATATATTAGTTGCATTTCATCAAGTTTGTATTTTTCGTTCTTTGCGCATCAAATGTGTTGCTAGTACTATTTTGGATCGTTTTTACTTCATGATCGCATTTGAATCCAATTAGGATGCATCAAAATGAATAGAGTTGCATATAATCTAAGTTGATGCAGCTTAAATGTATTATCACCATTCATTGTTTTCATTTTTAGCAATTCTTTTTAGGATATAATTGTGGATAAAGTTTGAAAAACTCGCTATTAAACTCTATCTTTCAAGTGAAATGAAACACAATTATTAGATAATCATTAATTATTAGTGTTATTACCAAATTCAGTACAGATAAACATGAGCTAAATTACATTTTTGGTCATTTTAATAAGATGAGTTATCTACTCAAAACTTGGTTCCATAAAGTTCACATGTTTTCTTTATCAAGTGACATTTAAAAAGTAAGATTATCATGAACTAGCTACAGCTCTATATGCATGGACTACAATTACAATCATACTAGGGCTGTAAACGAACTGAACGTTCAGCGAACCGTTCCGATTAAATCGTTCGCATACGAGAATTCGATTATTTTCGTATATTTAATCAATGTGAACGAACACGAACAAGAATTTTGGTCCGTTAGTTAAATAACGAACGTGAACAAATGCTTCAGTTCGTTATATACGTTCGTGAACGTCCGATTGTTGAAAGAATGCCCGATTATGTTCTGTTTATTTCTTATCGTTTACTCGATTAACATCCCCAAATACTAAAGGAATAATAATTTAATATATCTAATTTATATAATCAAGTATATAAGGTCCCTAAAAAAATATATAATATAGTACTAACCATAATATAAAACATTAAAGTTGAAATTAAAACCAAATAAATGAAATTGTGATAAGTTTTGAAGTGACAAGATGAAACTGGTATTCTAATGAGCGCGAATATTGCGCCTAATAAATAGTCACAGTACAAGTAATAACTTTTTTTATGCTAGAATATTTTTATTTACACTTAGACATTTAAAATAACAACTATAATACACGTTCGTAAATGTCCGTTTTGGTTTATAAATGGATCTTAACGATCATTTATTTCCGTTAATAAGTGCACATTTATGTTCGATATTACGTTCGTTTAACATATTAATCGAACGAACAAAAACGAAACATGAACAAGTTCAAATTCAGAAATAAGACGAACATGAACAACATTATTGGTCGATAATGCGTTTCACCGTATCGTTTAATGTTTCTGCAAAAATTAAAAAACAACATAACATACCTCCGTTTCGCAAGTCGTCGGTTCGAATACAGCCCTAAATCATACAAAGCATATGCTGTTTTCATCAACTCTATCTATATAATTTATTAAACAGACTGGCCTGGTCCTACTTTTAGACATAAACAACAAATTTTGACTCTAAAGTCACACAGCCAAAATTGACTAGGAAAAGTCAAAGATAATTAAAGAAAAGTATAGATTTAACCCTCTAACTATCTAATATACATAGGTGTTACGTGAAGAAGAATTTTTCAAATTGCCATCAAGGTCTGATCTATATTGCCTTTGGATTTGATTTATAAGCAGCAACCCAAGTATTAGTTGCTTGGTGCACATATCAATGACTAACCTCAGCAATAAAATGAGGCAACCAAATCCTCACACTTTTCACCTCATTGCTCTATTTTGCTGCTCTAGTTTCCACTTTTTTCGCGTCCTATGTCACTCGAAACAATGGTAGGAGAGCTAGTATTCTCTGTGGTGATGCTAGCATTTTCGCTAGAGCTTTCATGAACGCTAGAGCACAGAACATTGCAATGCTTATTATTGGTCGGTGCCTTCTTGGTGTTGGAATCGGATTCGATAACCAGGTAGGTGTCCAGTTAGGATTGCTACTTAAGCATTTATATTTGCTTGTTACATTTTGAGCCTCAAAGATTAAATATATAATGGTTTCTTGGTTATGCAGGCGGTTTCTCTTTACTTGTTATAAATAGCTCCAGCAAAGATCCGAGGGAATGTGAACTAGTTAATTCAGTTGACCACTTGTTTGGGTATCTTCATAGCCAATTTTATAAACAATGCAACTGAGAAGCGACCCTAAATGATCATTGGAGCGTTGGGTATACCCGCATTTCAACAGCTTACAGGGATGAATTATTCGTTGTTTTATGCGCCTGTGATCCTTTAAAGCTTAGGGTTTGGTTCTGGTGCATCTTTATGGTCATCGACCATCACTAGTGGCACTCTTGTTGTTGCCACCTTCATTTCAATGGCATTTGCTGATAAATTTGGTAGACGAGCACTCTTCTTGGAAGCTGGCGTTGAAATGATAATATGCATGGTAATCAATATTACTCCACAACCAACATAATAATCGTATATTTTTTTTTTGTTTTTTAGTACTGTATTAGAGTGGTTGGTTACTATTTCTATGTTTTTGAGAATCTTGATCCCTTTTCTTGATTTTCAAGCGCTATGGTTGTCACTCTAGCTCTTAAATTCGGACAAGGAGTCGAGCTACCAAAAGGAATCCCTTTTCTTGGTTACAACACATCTACCAGATCTTACACCAGCTGATACGTTAATCTTACTACATCTATTTCTTAATATTTTTCTGCATCTGTTATTTATTTATTTTCCTTAAATCGTATTTATGCTTATTTATTAGAAAATAAAAGGAGTAAAAAAGTAAGTATTTAATTTAATTCTTAAATTTAATTGAGATGCAATAGGTTTTTAATTTTAAGTCAGATGTAGTAGCTTATATTAAATTAAGATGAAATATGGGTGAAAATGATTGTGTTTGTGATGTACTAGAAACATAAACTGAGATGCAGTAGGATGTGCGTTGATGTTTATAAGCATGACTTATGCCAAATGCGGTTTGTCGTTTGTGCGAAAATGATTCTGCATGCCTGATTATGTTTATGATGTAATAGAAAATGAATTGAGATGCATTAGGATATATGTTAATGTTCAAAGGCATGATTTATGCTAAATGTGGCTTGTCGGTTGTTTGAAAATGATTTTGCTTGCCTGATTGTGTTCGAGATGTGCTTGATATTGAACTGAGATGTAGTAGGATATATGTTGTTGTTCAAAGGCATAATTTAGGCTAAATTAATACTTTTTGTCGTTTGTGCAAAAATGAATGTGCGTGCCTGATTGTGTTTAAGATGTACTAGAAATTAAACTGTAATGCAGTAGGTCGTATGTTGATGTTCAAAGGCATGATTAAGACTAAATGAGGTTTTTCGTTTGTGCGAAAAGGAATGTGTGTGCCTGATTGTGTTTGAGATGTACTAGGAATTGAAGTGTAATGCAGTAGGATGTATGTTGATGTTCAAAGGCATGATTTAGGCTAAATGCGGGTTGTCGTTTATGAGAAAATGAATGTGCATGCCTGATTGTGTGTGAGATGTACTAGAAACTGAACTGAGATGCAGTAGGATGTATTTATGTTTATTTCTTTGATATAACGGCCAAAACTAGAAAAAGTAATAGGTTAATCGCGGCTGAAACTAATAAAGAAAAATCACAGGAAAAATCAATAACATTATCGACAAGTAAGTAAACTTTTTAAAAACAGTTGATGCATTTGTTGTTTATATATGATGCACTAGAAACGAAACTGTAATGCAGTAGGTTATTGTTGTTGTTCATATGTATGCTTTAGGCTAAATGTTCTTTGCGGTTTCCTAAAATTGATTGTGTGTGGCTTATTATGCACTAGAAATAAAACTGTAATGCAGTAGGTTATTGTTGTTCATATGTATGATTTAGGCTAAATGCGACTTGCCGTTTTTTGTGAAAATGATTGTTTGTGTAATGTAGTTGAAATTGAATTATAATGCAGTAGATTGTAACTTGTTGTTCATAACTTCATATGGATGATTTAGACTAAATGTGCTTTGCCATTTTTGCGAAAATGATTATGTATGCCTAATTGTGTGTGTGATTTGGTTGAAATTAACTTGTTGTTCATATGGATGATTTAGGATAAATGTGCTTTTTTGTTTTTGCAAAAATGATTGTGTGTGGCTTATTATGTTTGTGATGTAGTTGAATTTGAACTGCAGTAAGTTGTAATTGTATGAGTGACGCTCTGGAGTTTGAGCTAAGATGCAGTAGGTGTTTAGTTCTCATATGTAAGGATGAAATATGCTAAGCATAGTTTGTTTTATATGTGTAAATGTATTTGTATGCTTAGTGCATCACATTGTATATAACTAGGGCATCATAGTGTATAACTAGTGCATTTTAAGTGTTTTTGTGATTTTACTTGAATATATGATATGTTACCTTCATGTTCGAGATTTCTAAAGCATTTGTGAGGTTTGACCTACTCTTTTAAGATTGTTTTGGCATTTTCAAGATTTAACCCGTTTTTGTGGCAAAGATGCAAGTAATATCACAAAAATGTTTGCAAAATCTTGAAAAGTAATGAGTCTTCTTTGAGTAACATATCTACCAATCTGTCACACCCCACCAAGGCAGAACCGCGAGGAGTAACATATTAATAAACATCACACAAGATGATAGATAAAACACCATAC
>BQNB010083042.1:0-17486 GCA_026074375.1 Tanacetum coccineum
CAGGATTTAACGGTGCTACATATCCTTCAAATCTAACATACATAAGCCCATACCAACCGTCCTATATTTTTGCCTCAGTCACAATGATGTTGATTTCTAAGAGCATCATATCTTTCAAATCTCGATCGTCAAAAGCTTAGGCGGTGAGATGATACACATAAGGAGTTAACAGTGCTACATATCAAAGCCTAAAGGACTGGGTGTGGCAGATCTTTCGAGGTATTAAGATCGAATGGAGCAATGTATGGACATGTTCCAGAATAATGCATGCCGCAGTACCAACAATGGTTGTCCAATCAGCGAAACGGAAGTGGTCGTTTAACTGGGTTGCTAAGAAGTAGGAATTTGACAAATATCTAATGGTATGCTGGACGGTGGTGGTTCAGTGATGATCTGAATGTCAGTGTGATACGATATCTCTATGGCGTATAGTGTGTTTTTCGCTTTCTTAAGATATGTGTGTGTTTGTTTTATTTTTGAGATGCATACTTTCCATGACAATATACGAGAGTCTGTGCTAATGAAGCAACATACTGTTTGAGTAGATAAAATGTTAGATTATAATAATATGATATCAATCGTATACTTAGGATTTGATATACATTCACGATTGAACAGTCATTCCAATTTTTGTGCTTTACATGTATAGTGTATTGTTGACTAAAACGGTTAGATATACATGTTTTCATAGTGTTGCCTAAAACGGTTAGATATACATGTTTTCATAGTTTGCTGTTTCATAATACTTCATGTTTTCATAGTGTCGCCTAAAAAGGTTAGATATACATTCACTGTTGTTTATATGAAGAAAGTAGCTTAACAATTGAATTTTGTTTACGGACTAAGCCCGGTGCAACGCACGGGTGTCGACAAGCCTCGTAAATATAAAAGGGATCGGGTCGGGCGGGTATTTAATGGGTGCATTAAAACACATTTAATGTTGCCTCGGGGCAACGATCTTGGGGTTTAAATATATAGTATAATTAGCTATTTTCATTGCATCATGTATATTCAATATTTAATATTAGTTCTACATTTATACATTTAGTAAAAATAGTTTAGTATTCCTGGTTACATTTAATCGATCGAGCATGAGCATGTAGTAATGAATCTAACTCGGCTGGAATAAGGTTGCTACACCGTCGTCTAAACCTGCATGTTTAGGTTAGTAATAAACAATAGATATGGACGAATATGGCTTTGTCATTCGTCAATTTTCGATAGCGTTAACCTTTGGTTCCATGAGGACCAACCTGTGATCAGGTAGGTTCAATTTAGAAGAACCTCCTTGACAGGTTTCCAACTTAAAGTGTAAAATCCTCTAACACATATGCATTAGATTCACCATGCTTGCTTGTTCTCTTTACCCGAACGTCTCAAAGCAGACATTACGAAGAGAGTGAATCAGTTAGTTACTATCTTACTGATTGAGTCGTCAATTCATTTACTGGACCAAAATCGATATCCAATTATCACAAGTTTGATTCATATAGAATCTCGCAAGTCACCTACCGTAGTGCTGTTTGATGTTGACACTAGAAGGATTTCCATCGTTACTGTGAATACTAAAGAGTATCACTCTGATGTTCTGGCAAAATGACAAGGATAGTGCATAGGACTCTTAGTTATCACTTGTGTTCTTAATGTTGAACAACAAGTGTTTATCAGGAAATATGTCCTAATGAGATTTATAGATTGATCTCTTGGATCTAGACTCGATTTGTGCTCTTTGATTTTAGTGACAGAGGCTGGAACAGACTGCCACATTTTCAATATCAATTAACTCAGAGTGAGAAAGTCAATAGAAGTCGTGTTGATCTCCGTAAGAAATGAGACAAGTATCTGTTGAGAGAAACTTGAATGGATGGGAAGGGTTGTGCATTGTGCCCATGATGTCTTTCTTCAATACCTGAATTTATCTTTGTGAAGAATGATAGCATATGTATTGGCCCAGTTTCTGCTTTAAGTAGTATGAAGGACTTCTTTCTTTTGACCTTTTATCCTTACCTTTCTTTTTCTTTCTTCAACCCCTTCAATGCTTACCAAGATGTCATTACTAGCACATTGTTGTGATTGTTCTAGTGTTAGCTCATGCCTTAGTCAACATTATTCCCTTTTCCCATTCTTCTCCAAATCATACATAAGGACTGCTATTTCTAACTATGGTGTGTCCTTGGGTAGATCCCTCCGGTTCTGGTTGGATCATAAGACTAATACCTAACCTAACCACCTTATGAATTAAGAATCATCGTGAATTAATAGATTGTTAGGTATTTTATCGTAACCATAAAACCTTGTTTGAAAATCAATCAACTTGTTTGATAAAATATCAAAACGTTTGACACTTTAAAAGTTTCATCTTTTGGAAAAATCTCCCTACATATGTGCATCGATTATCGAAAGTGTTTCGCACATGTGGGTAGAAGTAAGAAGCACTTTGAGTCTTTAGATCACTTATTATTTTCTAAGATCACATTTTAATCACATTTCTCCCCTTATTTTGAATACTAAGTCACTTAGTTTTTGAAATACCAAGTGATTGAAATTTATCGTGAAAAAATCAAGGGAAGAGAAATGTTTCAGCATGAATTATGTAGAACATTTTATTCTTGTTTGCTCCCCCTCAACAATACATGTGACACCAATGTATAACACCAATGTAATGTTTAGGGATGGAGATAGTGTTGAATACATAATTTTTGAACGTTTATGAAATGTCATTGAAGAATACTTGAAAAAATTATACTCGAACACTATATGTTTATGAACACATAAAAAATTGTCATGAAAGAATTTGTTCAAAAACATCAAAACTTTTGGGTGTGAAACTTAGATAAGAAAAAAATGCCTTGTATAACACACTTTGTACTAGTACTAGTATGTCAGACCTTTCACCAGTGGACGAACTGAGAAGAGTAACGCGAGAGTATTTCGAGAATACCTGGTGCATAATGTGCGTCATGTGAATTATCACTTTATAGGTCCTTGAAATTTTTTCACATTTACCACTTTTAGGTGTTGAGCACACAATTTTGAAATATTTTGAATTGTCATCGAAAAATTCTTTAAAAATTGTGTTCAGACATCTTTTTGAGATTCATACTTATATATTTTTGGATACATGAAAATTGTCTTCGAAATAATATATCCAAGAACATAAAATTTTGGTTTTCGAAAAACTCCCCCTCAAAAATTGACTCATTTATAAAAATAATACCACGAATATAAAATGTTCGTCTTCGAAAGCTTTGTGAGGAATGGAGTGTTGAACACACAATTTTGAAATATTTTGTATTATCATTGAGAAATTCTTGAAAAATTATGCTCAATTTTTGAAAAACCACTTGTTAAAAGACTTCTCTTTTAACGTTGAGGATAAGCGCACTGAAACATACACTCTCTTTTGTCATTGGAGACCGAGTTGTAATCTGAGAGCGATTACAAGTCATTAAGAAAATTAGAAATGGCATGTTTTGAAACATTTGAACTATTGCTTGAACTGCATTTACATACCCGTGACAATATTAATCATCATTTCTAGGCACGTAAATGTTATCGATTCCAAGAAACATGTTGAGAAGATTCTTTTTCGTATTTTTGATTTTCTAATTTTGTATTTTTCTTTTTGAAATTTTATATTTTTGTATTTTTCTTTTTCAAAAATATTTACAAGTCGATGTTTGATGAAATCGATCAAGCATATTCATTTGCCAGAACCTCTAGTTCTGCTAGAGTCAAACATCTCATACCGAGTCGTCTAACAAGGTACTCAAACCTTTCTTGCGAAAGAGCTTTTGTAAACATGTCGGCTAACTGGTATTCAGTTCTGACAAAGTATAATTCAACTATACCATGTTCAACCTGTTCCTTGATGAAATGGTAATGGACATTGATGTGCTTGGTACGGGAGTGTTGCACGGGGTTGCATGAGATTGCTATGGCTGACTGAGAGTCCCAGTAAAACGGTATTTTGTTGTAGTCAAAGCCATAATCCTTAAGTTGTGTCCTCATCCACATTACTTGAGCATAACTTACGGATAACGCCACACACTCTGCTTTTGTTATAGACATTGTAGTGCAATCCTGCTTCTTTGACATCCAACTAACTAGTTTTTCACCTAAGAGTTGTATTCCTCCAGAAGTACTTTTGCGAGTATCAAGGCATCCGACATGATCAGCATCTAAAAAGGAGGTTAGTTTGAAACCTGAATCCTTCGGATACTAGAGTCCCGTGTTGATGGTTCCCTTTAAGTATCAAAAGATCCTTTTAAGCACTTTGAGGTGCTTTTCGGTTGGTCTTGCTTGATAACGTGCATAGT
Source organism: Tanacetum coccineum (assembly GCA_026074375.1). Classification (NCBI taxonomy): domain Eukaryota; kingdom Viridiplantae; phylum Streptophyta; class Magnoliopsida; order Asterales; family Asteraceae; genus Tanacetum; species Tanacetum coccineum. The sequence goes on from BQNB010083042.1 coordinate 4,320, forward strand.
AGCATACTGCTTGCACTAAGTCTGGTCTACTGGAAGTCAGATACATGAGTGATTCGATGATAATACAATATCATGTTTAGTCAACAGGTGTTCAACTCAAGTTTGCATCCAGTTTTGGTTTAGTAGCCATTGGTGTACAAATGCAGTCACATTTATCCATTCCATGTTTTTTAAGTATTTCTAAAGCACACTTAGCATGGTTTATAAAGATACCTCTTGGGGATTGGTGGATCTAAAGTCCTAAAAAGAATTTCATTTCCCCTATTAAGGACTTCTCAAATCTACTGTGCATCAGTTTTTCAAACTTTTTAGAAAATTTTGGGTTTATGAACCTAAAAATTATGTCATCAACGTAAATTTGCACAAGTAGAATGCCCTCCCCGTATCTTATCATAAATAGAGTAGGGTCTATAGTATCTTTAGTGAAACCTTTGGACATCAGGAATGTTGAGAGTTCATCATACCAGGCTTTAGGAGCTTGCTTCAATCCATATAGAGATTTCTTTAGACGGTAGACTTTTTCTGGATGATCAGGATCAACAAACCCGCCTGGCTGACTGACATAAACCTCCTCCTTCAATGGACCATTAAGAAAATTAGTTTTAACGTCCATTTGGTAAATTAGAAAATATTTGTGTGCAATGTAGGCGACGAAAATCCGAACTGCTTCCAAGCGAGCGACTAGTGCAAAAGATTCTTCGAAATCAATACCCTCTTCTTGTTTATATCCCTTAGCTACAAGTCGTGCCTTATTGCAAATTACAGTATTGTCTTCATCTTTTTTGTTCTTACATAACCACTTTAGATTGATGACAGTCTTTCCAAAGGGTTTGTCGACTAATTCCCAGACTTTGAGTCTATCGAACTCTCTTCCTACATTGTCCTCGATCTATGCTTGTGACATCGCAATTCATCCTGAATTTTTATGTTACAACAAATACCCCTTATTATACTGTGTAAACATCCACATTTTTAGGATATTTAGACCCACAATACAAAATAAATCGTCAATGTCAATTCTTTCACTCCCATACTTAACACACTCATAAAAACTACCCAAATCACTCTCCGCAAAAAGAAAATATATGAAATAGATAAGATAATATTACCCCCCCCCCCCCAACGCCCCCCCCCCCACCCCTCTTCCAAATTAAAAAGCTTTACAACTCCCCCCCCCACCCCCCCCCCCCCCCCCCCCCCCACCCCCCCCCCTCTCTTCCCATACTCAGAACGGTGTCTTTGGTATAATGTATGCATGTTTAAAGTATCAACATTACGTGAGGAAGACTCAGTTATTCTTGTTACGATGGACAGAATGGATTGAATAAGTTCATGTATCGGTTGAAGTTATTGTGCATTTCTCTGTTTGATCCTTGTTGGTTTTCCTTTAGCATTAACATTCGGTTGTGAGTTGTTCGGTTTTTTATAGGTTGACAAGTTCAATTGTGGTTGTGTGTCGTGCTGGTTGTAAGATTATCAGAGAGAGCGAAAGACTTTGACACACTTTGGTTTCCTATAGTGAAGTATTCTTGGTACATAGGACTAAATAGTAGATCCAACTATTGTAGTGATGTGTATGTCTTGTCTGATGGAGGAACAACATTTGGAACAAGTTTTAACCTTGAAGGTTCTTTAAAGTGGTCGTGGGTTTCTGAGTCATGTACTGTTATGAAACTAAAGAAGGTTCATTGTTGTGGTCTTGAATTCTGAGTTCTGAACTGTTATGATCAAAAGTCTTTTGTATTTGGGGCGCGAGGTTGTCATAATCCGACGCCATTGACATTTCCTTGAGTTCATCAAAGTTGATATGAATGGATTCAACGATCAGTTTTGTCCTCTTGTTGTAGACTCTATATCCCTTTGACTGTGTAGAATGTCCCACCAAAATGCACGGATCCCCTTTTCTCCTTCATCTTGTTAAGGTTTTCACCATCTCTGGTTATGTAACAGGTGCAACCAAAGATGTGAAGGTGTTTGAGTGTTGGTTTCCTGTCATTGATGATGTGATATGGTGTCTTATCATGTTTAGGAATTATGAGAGATATATTCTGGGTGTAACATACAGTTGTTATGGCTTCAACCCAAAAGAATAAAGGAATTTTAGAAGCCAAAAGCATCGTTCGAGCAGCCTCTACCAAAGTACGATTCCGTATTTTGACAACACCATTCTGTTCAAGTGTTCGAGGAGTAGATGTTTGGTGTTCAATTACCTCTTCTTTAAAGTATGCATGAAGTGTCTTGTTTAAGAACTCTGTGCCTTTGTCGGTGCGAACAATTATCACTTGAGCTTAAAGATTCCATTGAATCATCTTTAGAAAGTCTTTAAGTACTTCTGGTGTCTCATCCTTGGATCTCAGAAAATGAGTCCATGTATATCGTGAGTAGTCATCTACAATCATCAGAATGTATTTCTTTCCATTGATGCTTTCAATCCGCATAGGACCACATAAGTTCATATGAAGCAAATTTAACCGTCCTTTCGAACTTGAAATAGTTTTTATCTTAAATAAGCTTCATTTTACTTTACCCAATTCACAAGATGAACACAGTTTATCCTTGACATATTTCAACTTTGGTAAGCCATTCACAATATCCTTCTTGGAAAGCAGGTTAATGGTGTCGCAGTTAAGATGAGAGAGTCTACGATGCCATAACCATGCTTGAGTTGGTGACACCTTTTCCGTAAAGCAGATTGGAGTTAGTGAAGATGTTTCTTGAAGAGAAATTGTGTAGAGATCATATCCATAATTTCCCATAAGTAGGTCGTTTCCCTGAAGATCTCTGACAAAGCATGTAGATTTCCGAAATGCAACCTCCAAATCCGCATCACATAATTCACCAACCGAGAAAAGACTGTGATTAAGGCCTTTGACATAATAAACTCTCTTGATCATGATATTTCCTTGAACCAAATCCCCGTAACCAAGAATCAATGCAAATTGATCATTCCTGAACCGTACCGTACCCAGATATTTCTCAACGAAATTACACAGCAACTTGAGGTTTCCCATCATGTGCTTACTACATCTAGAGTCTAACAATGAATAGGATGATTTGAACTATCTGAAAGAGAATTAGAGGACGATGGAGCATTTGACACATTAGATCCTAAATCAGTTGTGGGTGTAGAGGCATTAGTTTCCCTAGATGCAATATCTATAATGGGACTAATACTCTTTGACACATTGTTTGTCCTAATTTTAGGCACCCATTTCTTTTTGGTCTTAGGCATATATTTGTATCCGAATGGACTTTGTTTCTCAATCAACCAAGCCTATGTCTTACTTGTTTTCTCATAAAGCATCCTAAAGTAACTCTTGGATTTCTAGATAGTGGATTCTAAAGCAACTATTTTCTTATGGGGTGTTACAATAGATTGGTTTGCTTTTATTTTGAGTTTCCTAATACTAATAGGCACTACATTATTCTTCTTAGTTCTAGCATACACGTCATTGATAAACTTAGAAACACACGAATCATGATCTAAATTACATACATAATTGCCACAAGTTATACAAACAACTTTAACATTCAAAGTTCTAGACTTTAAACTGTCATTACACGCAATTACAGACTTTTTTTACTTGAAATACTAGAAATCCTATGGTGGTCTTCTACTTCCTTCTTCTTAATCTTTACTTGACTATTGTTTTGCATGACCTTATCTTTCATTTGAGTGATCCTAAGCTGTGGCCTGCCAACACTAGTTCTGTGAGTTACTCCTGTAGAGGTAGAAACGTGAGGATTAGCATTCCTAAAAGTCTGAGGCAACTGAGGTGTTCTAGTTTGTGTCGGCCTAGTGTCTAATCGACACATTCTTGGTTTAATCACTTTTGTGTTTCTAGCATCATGTTTTTCTTTCTGAGGCAAAATATGTGGAGTGAGTGGTTTGGATAATTTCGGATTCACATTAGTCATGAAAGAAAACCTAGATTTTGAAAATGGAGAATTTGAGAAAGGAGACGATTTTCCCAAGACTGATATTTTCTAAAATTTAAACGCATTTGGTTGTTTGACAACTAATGGTTTTTTAAACTTAGTATCCACAGTTTTTCCTTTCATTTTCTTAATAAGTTTCTTTAACTCACTGATGGCAATGTTCTTGTCTTGTAATTGAGCTTTCAATCTTGTTTTATAAAATATTGTTCATTTTGATCTTGAAATGAAGAAGATTCTTGTTGTTTCCAAACTTTGTCATTTTTAAGCTGTTCTTGACACTGTTGTAAAGCAAGTCAAGAGAAATTGAGTGTTTCTTAAGTTTAACAAAACTTCTTAAAAGCTCAATATAAACTTGTTTATTGACATTTTCAGTTTGTTTGGAAAGCTCAATTGTAAGAGTTTCAAATTCTTTTATTTTCTCAAGGTACAAATATTGCATTTCAGTTTGTTCATCAATATCAGCTAAAGAATGCAAAATAGAACACATTATATCTTTCGAAACACATACTTGCAAAAGTAGATTATAGTCATTGAAAATTATGCCTTTTCAAATTCAAGTTCGTTAACCTCTTTTTCAAGTGATTGAACGTACTCTAAATCTTCAAAAATTTCTTGTTTAAGAGCTCTTTCAAATTCGTTAGCAATTGCTTTTGTCTTGATCGCAAGTGGAATTAAAAGATTTTTCACAAGCACGGTAATCTCCTGAGTAATTGGTTGTTGCCATCTGTCATCCATTCGCTTTTCCCAATCCAAATCAATAATTGTTTTGAAATTTGTAATTTTATGTTGAACAACATTAAAAGCGTGTTCCGTGCTCGGTTTGGTCCGGTTTGGCTTCGTTTTTTGTCCTTTTGTGAATATCCGTTACCTGCACAGTACAAACACAAAAACAAGCATATATATGGCATTTTTATTATGTTTTTGGTCTTTTGAGTTCGTTTTTCATGGTAAAAGGTATGTATAAAATAGCGAACACCAAATTCCCCCATACTAAAGTATTGCCGTGTCCTCACGCAATATAATAAATACACGCTTAAAACTAAAAATTCCAATCCCCCCAAACTAATCACCTTGAAAAGTAGCAAAGTGTTCATCTAAAGGTATTAAGGAATCAATAGTTTGAAAAGCCCCGTTTTTACCAATTTTTTTAAATGTATACACTTATTCCTACTAATATTTTTGATTTTTTTTATTTATTTATTTATTTATTTTTATTTTATTTTAGCAACTAACTAATTTATTTGACTTTCGTTATTTTCATAACCGTTAGGGATCATAGAACAAGATGCACTTTAATCCTAAAATGCTCCAAAAAAGGATAAATTCATCGTTCCCTACTTTTCACTTATTCCAAACCAAGCTTAAAACAAAATCACCGTTAAGTACAAGTATAGATGCTAACACTACTCATATTTGCAATTTGTAAACTTTTCACTCCCGACAATTATTATATTTAGGCGAATGTGCTATTTCGAATTTCAACCATGGATCAACGGTTTTTTATGCAAAATCCTATGCTTCACGTTCCACCCGAGAATATTGAGTTTGAAGGCGAGATCATCCCATGTAGCGACTTTCGTCTCGGCACATCCCAACCTCATCGGCTAAGTGACCGGGCTTTTGACACCTCACGGAGACTAGTATCGGGACTCACGGACCTTCGTTTTCAAAATCTCTTAGGTTTTTCGTTTACACATATCTTATTAATGTAATCATGAAATAGTCTTAGTTCAAAAGCATATTTAAATTTAATAAAAATAATTTTCCACTTATTAAGCAATATAAACTTATTAAACCTCGGTCCTTTAGAAGGCTGCAACATCGGCCACGCCTCCGACAAGATGAAGCAAACATATTTCGACCTTGGATTTTTTATTTTAATTTTTTTTAATTTTTTTTAATATTTATATATATATATATATATATATATATATATATATATATATATTTTTGCTGTAATCATAATATATTACCGGTGCCTTTTATCTCGAAGCCACATCGATAACGAGTCGACAAGAGGTTATTCTACTTATTATGACACCGACCCCCGCCTTATATGAAGACTTCAACATCGGCCACGCCTCCGACAAGATGAAGTAATCTGGCGGAAGATTATATTCCTACTATTATTTTCTTTATTTATTAATTGCGAAGTGAAAATTTCATTTTTAGAAAATTTAAGTATAAATTTGAACTAAGACTAAAAATATTGATACATTTCAATTTCAAAAATTATTGATTTAAGTCTAATTTTCAAAAGTAGCACGTATTATTAGTCCGGTTAAGAGCTTATGGGAGAAAAAGTGACAAATTACACTTATGAGCTCTTAAGATTTCCAAATAATCCTTGCTTAGCATCCAACTTCTACTTAACACTATCATTTTTCGTTCTTCGCGAATATTCGCGAACGCTTAGTCTAAAAGTTAAGGAACAAGCTAGAGCTCAACACGCTCGATCGGGTCAAAATTTATTCTTATTCTACCCAGCAGGAAAGTCAAAATTGTGACAAAACACTTATTTTATTTTTGAATTTTTTTTTTAATTTTTAAATTTTTTTTTTTGAAATTTTGGTGGTAAAAACGGGATTACGTGAGAACAACGGCTGCAGGCATAATCAAATCGAAGATCCCCCCCATACTAGAACTAAACATTGTCCTCAATGTTTTAAAGGGTACCTACGTCATACTAAAGCCGTTTATGAATTATGCTAAAGATAAACGTTAGTCGAAAAGATTAGGATATTTGATTCCCAAAATGAAGCTGAGGATGTGAAGCTCGAGTGAATGAAGGACATAACCGCGAGCACGAGAGTCATCACAATCCGGGAAATCCTGGACAATAAACCACAAAAACACAAGCAAACGAGAATAGAAGAGGCGAGCCTCTATACAACAACAAAACACTTATTCATTACTACTAAGCTAGCATACTACTACTACGATAATACTAGGATAAACATGGGGTGCCTCCCACGAAGCGCTTGTTTAAGGTCACTTAGCTTGACCCGATCCCCCCATACTTGAGCTTGTCAAGGGGGATAGAAATGGGGATGACGAACACCCAAATTTGGAGTGTTGTCTCCTGAAATCAACATCGGGCTTTCAGGAGAAAGCTGGAAAGCTTTCAAGCCCCGATGTGATGGAGAAGAAGGAGATTTCTCTTTAGAGCAAAAAAAACGTGATTTAAAGACATATTGTCTTCATTTTCGGATGAAAATGTAAGTAAAGTATCAATCACGGGGGAAAGAGTAGCAAGAAATCCCAAACACCCCCTTATATTTATAAAATCCATATTTAAGCTAATACAGTTTATGATCTGTTATAAACTAAATGAAATAAGCTATTTAAAGACAGAATAAGCAAATATAAAGCAGAATAAGCAGACAATAAGCAAAGATAATAAGCAAAACAAAAATTAAGATAAAATTATGAAAAATGAAACATACCTTTGTCCTTTGCTCTAAACAAGGACTTAAATGCTCTTAGAGCTATTCTACAAGCTCCAACTTATCAGAGATAAGCTGGTAATAACCCATAAGCCCATCCATTATTGGCTTATCATCCTCATTAAGCTAAAATCCACAATTCTTGACCAATTGACTTGAAAGTTAACAAACAAGATCAAATAAGCTTTTAGGAGCTTATTTGAACTGAAAGAGAGTTTGAGTACACATTTTAGCTTATTAAGACATTTAAGTAAATTGCATAAGTAAAAGCTGAATTTAAAGAAGGCAAATGATTTAAACTGAAAATTATTTTTATTAATTAAAAGAGAATTACATTAAACTGAATTACAATAAGCATAAAATAAGCTAGAAAGTTTAAGCTACACTACCCTAATCCTATAATACTCCTACTATACACTACACCCCCTTATCTCTGTATGATTGAGCCCTATTTATAGTGAAGAGAAGATCCTTCTAGCGCTTGGAGGAGCGTCCCCTTCTTCTAATCCTAGCCCTTCATTTGCAACAAACTCTAAGTCAATCATCATAGCCCTTGGATCCTCTCCATATTTCCCAACCAATCACATCCTCTAGGATTGCCAACATGGCTAAATTGATGTTAGACGTGTCAGATACACCTTCTAGAAGCTATGGGAGTGTGTGGTGAATGGTGGATTTTACCCTGCGTGATTTGGTGAGGTGAAATGGCAGGGATGAGACAGTGAACAGTAACTTTGACCTGTTCATTGTATGGTTTGACTTGGATCAAGGTTCTTGGGCTTTTGTTAATAAATTAGGCCAAGATAAGGTTTTAGGATTAATGGACTTGGATAAAGGCTTGTTATGTAGGCTAAAGGTTTATAGTATAAGATTTAATAGGCTTACCCGGCCCATATAAAATGGGTACGGGTTGGCCCATTAAGGATGTATACGCCTTCGGCTTTGATTTCCTAAACTCTTTTCGTTCCCGTTCTCGGCTTTGTCCGTTTTGCTTTATTTTTGTCCTTTTTGATATACCCAATACCTGCACAACATAATTCATAAAACACACATATACAATGTATTTTTCATGTATTATTGGTCATTTAAGCTCATTTTATTAGGTAAAAGGTATGTGTATTTAAGCACATACCAAAATCTCCCATACTAAGTTATTGCCGTGTCCTCCAGCAATGTTATAAATACACGCTTAAAACCAAAAATTCCAATCCCCCTAAACTAATCACATTGAAAAGTAGCTAAGTGCTCATCTAAAGGGATTAAGAAATCAATAGTTTTGAAACGCCCCGTTTCACCAATTTTACGCACTTTTATTTCTCTATCTATTTTTATATTTTTCCTTATTTTCCTTTTTCACTTTTTTATACTTTTTTTTTCTTTTACGCAATCTAACTAAAATGTTTGGACTTTCGTTATTTTCATAAATTTTAGGGTCATAGAACAAGAAGCGCCTATAGAATAATCTATAAATGTCCAAAGGATAAATTCATCGTCCCTGATTTTTCACCTGCCTCAAACCAAGCATAAAAACGAAATCATTGTTAAATACAAGTTAAGATGCTAACACTACTCATATTTGTAATTTGTGTAAGCCTAGACTAACTTTTCACTCCCGATGGATAAATATCTATAAATGTGTATGTGCTCATTTCAAATTTCGACCATCCAAACGTTCCACCCAAGAATTATGATTTTGAAGGCAAGATCATTCCATGTAGCGACTTTCTTCTCGGCACATCCCAGCCGAGACCGGCTTAGGTGACCAGGATTTTGACACCCCACAGAGAATAGAATCGGAACTCACGGACCTTCGGTTTCAAAAACTCTTAGGCTTCCTATTAAATAAACAATTCATTTAGAAAAACCACAACTTAAAACGAAATAGTCTTAGTTCAAAAGCATATTTAAATTTAAGAAAAAGAGATTTTCCCTATATTTATTCAACCATTTACGATACACTTAACATTAATATTATTATACTTATAACCTCCACTCTTTAAACGAACTGTCACATCGGTATGCGAGCCGACCATGATCCATTTGTCTTATTTCGGCTTCGGACCTCGCCTTATATGAAGACTGTCACATCGGTATGCGAGCCGACCATGATCCAGTAATCTGACAAGGTATTATTATTATTATATATATTACACACTGATTCGATATAAATATATATAATAAAATATATAAAATACCAAATAGTAATAGTAGTATATAGTATTTCCCGTTAGATAAGAAAATCACTTTAGAAAAAATAATAGTCTATCTTCCGAGTGTCGTTTCCACGGCGAGAGATGAATTGAAATTTACGAGAATGTTTCGTTTAATGCTTGAATGGCAAATATTTTAGTTTTGGTTTTAAACTAAAAATATAATATAAAAACTATAATAAAGCTAAAATAATACTAGAACAGGCATGCTTGCTAAATAACAATAAATGACAATGACAATAAATTAAATAACAATAAACTAAACAACAATCAACGAGCAAATAATAAACGAGCATGCCACAAGTCTACGATAAATATGGCAATAATAACAACTAAACTAAGCATAGAAATAAGCATAAACGAATAAAGCAACAAATAAACATACTAACTAAGCATGGCAACTAAACGGACAATAATAATAGACATAACGGTAAAAGACATAATAAGAAAATTTAAACTATAACTAATTAGAATTGATATGAGAAAGGAGATAGAACCCGAATGCCGAAACCAAATCGATTATAACCACCCGATCTAATAAACTAGTAAACCAGCTTAATAGACCCATAAGCTCCGGTCTTCGAGGTTGGATCCGGTACGAGCCACAAAACAAACAAACATTATGATAGAAAACTAATTAACTATTTTATAAAAAAAAAGAAATTATTAAAAAAAAAAAACTATTTATATAAAACTAAATTTGTGAGACTTTAAAAACTTAAATAGATTTTTATGAAACTTAACTGATTTCCCAAAATCAGTTTCTTTTACCTTCTGTTGGGCCAAGCCCAAACTAATGTTCGAAAGTCACTTTGTACAGGCTTTTAAAAACACTAGAGCCAAGGCTTCCTAGCCAATAAGCCAAATCAATTTTATGAAATAAAACAAGTAAAGTTAAGATGAAACAATAAGCTATATAAAACTCTTAATAACTTAATCAGAATAATCTAAAAGGGGAATAAGCTAAACTTATTCGAACCGAAATAGGCCTGCTACGTTTTAACAAAAATGAAACTACTAGTTTTAAATTCACCATGCTAACCAAAGAACCATCTTTAAGCCGAAACATGTCGAGAATGAATCTAAACAATAGCCGAAACTAGATGAGATAAACCAATAAGCTACCTAAACAACGCTTTCTACTCGAAACAAAATTAAGCAACTCTCGGAGAAGCAGTTAAACTAAATATTACATCTATTTTTAAACCAATAACATAAGCTCATCGAAAGTAAAGTATGCTGTATGAAATAAAACTAAGTATACTATATGAAATAGATTCATCGAAATGGCTATTTATAAGCTAACCGAACTAAGCCCTTTTCCCAGTCGAACAAAAAATAAGCCATGCGACATATTATTTGATAAATAAGCTATGACGGAAAGAAATCAAGGAAGTAATAATCAATATAAATCAAACACTTAACCTGGTAAACCTCTTATCAAACCTTCGATTAATCAACTCATAAGATTCCAAATCTCAAACAAAAACGAACCCATATAAAACCCAATCTGTTACATAACTGAAATATAAGAAATACAATAATGGAATTAAGTTAATCTACTCCTAAAATTGCTACAGCTCTCTACCGAATAAAACTAAAAATAAAGACAGAAAATAGAATAAAAAAAATGAAGATAAGGTTGGCTTTGAATTTTTTTTGACTTTGACTTTCTGGCTTTGACATTGACTTTTTGCACCCTTTCCAATCTCGTGCTCAGTTTTGTTTGCTTTTGTCTTTATTATGTCCATTATTGCATATCCGATACCTGCACATACACAAACACAAAAACAACATATATTTGCAATTTTTATTATGTTTTTTTACATACACGTGGCCGATTTTAATTCATCCATTACTTGTTAGTGCACCCTCACATGACATGAGGGATTTTATTTCACCTCACGTGACATGAGGTCACAATCCAAGTGTTTAACAGGTTTGATTTTTTTTTCTTTAAATGGGCTTGGACTTGAAATATGGGCTTATAACAAGTATGGGCTGGCCTGACCCAGTTAAATGGGTTACGGGCTGGCCCAATAAGATCCGAGGGCACCGCTGGACTCGTTTTCTCGCGCTCATTCCATTCTCGTGCTCGGTTTTGTCCGCTTTTTCTTTATTTTTGTCCATTTCTTTAATATCCATACCTGCACATACACAAACACAAAAACAACATATATTTGCAATTTTTATTATGTTTTTGGTCTTTTGAGTTCGTTTTTCATGGTAAAAGGTATGTATAAAATAGCGAACACCAAATTCCCCCATACTAAAGTATTGCCGTGTCCTCACGCAATATAATAAATACACGCTTAAAACTAAAAATTCCAATCCCCCCAAACTAATCACCTTGAAAAGTAGCAAAGTGTTCATCTAAAGGTATTAAGGAATCAATAGTTTGAAAAGCCCCGTTTTTACCAATTTTTTTTTAAATGTATACACTTATTCCTACTAATATTTTTGATTTTTTTTTACACTTATGAGCTCTTAAGATAACCAACTAATCCTTGCTTAGCATCTAACTTATACTTAACTACATCATTTTTTGTTTTTCGCAAATTTAAAATCTTTAATAAAAATATCCGCGAAAGCTTAGTATAATAAAATCAAGCTTTGCGTATTTAAAGTATATCATGGAAACTTGCAAACTCTTGGCTTTTTCAAGCTAGAATTCGCGTTTTAAAGCTTTTTGTATAAAAGACTAGCAAAAGCTTTCATTTATATAGGTTAAGGGCAAGCTAGAGCGCAACATGCTCAATCAAGTCAAAATTTATTCTTATTCTCACCATCGGAATGTCAAACATTTATGTCAAAACACTTATTCTATTTTTGATTTTTTTTAATTTTGGCATATTTTTGCTATTTTTGGAGAAAAAACGGGGTTACGTGAAGACAGGGCAAATGCAAGTAAGAACAAATCAAAAGATCCCCCCATACTAGAACTACACATTATCCTCAATGTGAGACTGTCACCCCCATACTAATTTCAAGGCATAATCCAAATATTCAGGGGTTTCTACGCATATCTAAATTCGTTTATTAGTTATGCTAATAGATAAATGTTAATCAATAAGATCTAGGATATCGGATTCTCATATATAAGCATGCGAAGGATAGAAGATCGAGTGAACGATAGACAAAACCACGAGCACGAGAGTCTTCAAAATCTGGGGCAATCCTGGACACAAAACACAAAACACGAAACACGAGAAAGGAAGAAGCGAGCCTCCTCACATCACACTTATTAATAAATATTATATTACTACTAGGGATAAGCATGGGTTGCCACCCATGAAGCGCTTGTTTTTGTTAACCGAGTCACGAGCCTGACTCAACCCTAAATTTAGTGGTCCATGGGGAAAGTTTGGAGATCCGGAACAACCATCGATGGTATGTCCCCTCCAAAGTAGTGTTTAAGTCTATGACCGTTCACCTTGAAGTTTGGTCCGTCGGCTTGAGATAACTCGACGGTACCACAAGGGAAAACTTGAGCAACAGTGAACGGTCCGGTCCAACGGGTTTTGAGCTTTCCCGAGAAAGTCTTTAATCGAGAATTGAAGAGAAGAACTCGA
>BQNB010083043.1:0-17733 GCA_026074375.1 Tanacetum coccineum
GTCCATAAGCCCATCCAGAACTGGCTTATCATCCATAAAATAAGCTGTGGTATATTTGAGTGAAGAATTTTCTGTGACTTTACTTGACTAATTAACTTTTTAGGTTTACTTAATTAAAGCAGCTAATAAACAAGCTGTATTGAGAACTTTTTGAACACAAAACACACAAGTAAGAAACTAAATTTGCATTAAAACTTGAAAGTGTTACAAAGCTGAAAGTGAAAGCTGTAAATGACTTTTAAAATAAGGTAAGTTATATTGAAAATTAAGCTAAGATATTCTAAAAACTAACTAGTTGCCTCAAAGGCTTACAAAAGGCTCTATTTATAGCCGAAGTCTTCTTCTTTTCGACTTCTTTCTTCTGTGTTTCTTTGTAGAGACAAAAACCAAGTGTGCTTGTTGTGTGAGGTGATTCTAAAACAAATCCCAGCCTTCAATTTCTTTTGTGCTTCTTTGGAGTCAATCATAGCCATCGAAAAATACTTGGGGGGGGGGTTGATAGAGGAGTGGTTGAAATGATTTTTCTAGGGTGTTGAGTGTTTTGCAGGGAGAAGGTATGGGAAGACATCCCTACTCTGTACCTGGGTTTTGTTGGGCGGGAAAAGATGGAGTTTGGGTAGGTTGGCAGCTTTGGCCCCTCACTTCTTATAACTTCATTGCAAAACTTTGCCCGGTTTGCAATTTCAACCCTTGTCTTTTAACTCTTGTAATACAACTTGAGGTTTGGCAGTTTTAGTCCCTCAAGTTGTATTTTCTTCAATTGGTTGACTTTTGACTTTGTCAGGGTTGATTTTCTGACTTTGGCTTTGGTTTGACTTTGTCTTTTCCATTCCGTGCTCGGCTTTGGTCGTTTTTGGCTTTCTTTTTGAATATCCGTTCCTGCACAATTCAAATGCAAAACATACAAATACAATGTATCTTTGGTACGTTTTTAGTCTTTTAAGTCCGTTTTTAATGGAAAATGGTATGTGTAATTAAGCACATACCAAAATCCCCCATACTAAGGTATTGCCGTGTCCTCACGCAATGTTATGAAGTAAACACTCAAGAAACCAAGAATCTTAATCCCCCTCGACTAATAACCTCGAAAAGTAGCTAAGTGTTCTTTTCATTAAAAATGGACTTAAAAGACTAAAAACGTACCAAAGATGCTTGATAATGAAAGGTATGATTATCTACATGCTTGATGATGTTGAGTATCCACTTCCAAAGACTACACTTCAAATGATGCTTGATCATAAGTGTAAAGTAAGTGAGTTTGATGATGACTTAATTCAGATGATCAACTTAATTAGAGAACATATCAAGAAGGAATAAGGTGTTTGAAGCATCCTCTCCAGATAATCATTTTATTCTGGAAACTTGACATACAGATGAAGTATCAAGTTTAGGGGAGGATTGTTGGGAATAAAATGTTAAGGCATTCCCACTGCTAGTTATATGGTTCCCACTGCTAGAGATTTTTCCCACTGTTAGTGTATCTCTACCACTGCCAAGGTTTCCACTGCTTGAAGACTTTCCACTGCTGATCTTATATTTAGGAGATACGGTTTAGGTCTTATCTTGTACAGGGCTCCTTGTGCTATAAAAGGAGTCCTTAGGTTAGAATAGAAACATACATTCAACACAAACACATACATCAGATATACACATCTTTCATAGCTTTAAGGTTTTGTAAACCCTAGTACTGTCAGAGTACTCGTATTATTCTCTTAATAATATTAAAGCTTTTTGGTTATTCACTATTTTCATTTTATTTCATTGTTATCTTCTTGATCACTAAAGGTTAGATTCCGCATAGTCTTTGGTGAAACTCATTAACAAAGTTTCTCTCATTGTTACCTTGTGTTTATCCAAGATAACAATAACCTTATAACCTAAGGCATAAGATCCAAGTTTGGGAACAACAAATACTACAGAGAAAGCGGCGCTTTCGTGTAACATGATATGGTCTCAATGCCCTTACAAGGTAGTGATGAGTTTCACACGCTCTAAACCCAGCATGCTTGCGGTGAAAAAGGCGTCTAAACGTGATTTTAAGTATACGTGTCAACATTTTAATTTGTTTATCAAAAAAATTAAACCCTTAATTACTAAATAAATAAATCCTTTTAGCTTATGGGAATGTTTGGCAAATTTAGCAGTAAGCTGTATGTTGTATGTCGTAGAAAGAGATAACAAGTGGAGCCAACGACCCACTAAGACTAAAATATTTACAACTACATACCCGAGCGGCAGTCAAACAGGGGTGTGAATGCGAGATGCTAGCGGAATGATCGACCGAACATAGGCTAGGGCTCATTCCTTCCCACCGCATCATTCCCTGTGCGTCAGAAAGATATAAAGCGAGTGCACCAAATAAGAACGGGAACTGGGTCGATCTATTCTATTAGGTGTCATTTTCAATCAATGTATCCGCTTTTTCTTTTGACATAAAAGGTAGTCATTTTATTCCCAATTTAAGTATTCAGTAAATATTTAACGATCATTGGGTAAGTTTACATTTTAAGTTTGTCGCTACTACCGTCATCAATCACCGTCGATACCAATCCGCCCACCACCACCACTGCCAAGCACCACCACCATCTCCACCCACCACTACCAACCACTGCCGCAAACCACCAACACCAACACCAACCACTGCCGCAAACCACCAACACCTCTTAACACCACCACCATCAACCACCGACGGCGGTGGTTGGGAATGGTGTTGATGGCGGCAATGAGTTAGGTTTGTAATGACGATGGTGTTGGTTAGGTTCTAGGGGGTGATGATGGTGGTGACGACAGTGCTGGCTGACGATGGTTGGTGGCGTTTGGGTAAAACAATGATGGTTAGGGTTGGTAGTGGGTGGGTAGGGTGGGTGTGGTTGATGGTGGTGGTGGTCGATGAAGTTGGTTGTTTGTGGCGTTGGTGGTTAGGGTTGGTGTTTGGTAGTGGTGGTGGTGGGCAGAGTTGGTTGTGACGACGGTGATTAAAGGTGGTTATTGCCACGATGGATTTAAAATATAAAACTTAACGGATTATCGTGAAATATTTAACGAAAATATATTGGTCAAAAAGTAATCTAGCTAACTTTATAATGCAAAAAAATGGGCAATTTAATATATACCTTAACACATGTTTTATAGTCATTATACATATGCATTAAAAACTCGTGTTTTAAGAAAATGTGATTTTTTTAAAGTTAGGTAAATTTCTTAGGATTGGTTAAAATTAGAAAATTAATTTTATTTCTCTCATTCATTACTAATAAAAATGATTAAAATCCTTTAAAGTTCATATATGAACTTTACTGGTAAAGTTCTCTCACAAAATAACAGTATTGAGGGACCCAATTTACTTTGTTTTTGTGAAAAAACTTTACCGGTAAAGTTTACATGACTTTAGAGAACAATTCTACTAAAAAAACCCCAATTCCACTCTCATTTCCCCCTTTTCAACACGAAAACTTATCAACATATTATGATGACGTGTCGCATGTCAACCTTTCACGTATGACACATCATGAAAATGTACATAATAAAACACTTATGAAAGTTCATTGTTATTGCACATTTTTTTAAGAATACACATACTAAATTGAAACATTTGAAAAAGTTGGTTGCTATCCTACGATTAAAACCCTTTATGAAATAGATTTGTTCAAAGTAAACACTTAATAAAGTTGTGTGAGTTATCTACATTGACAATACAGTTGGCATAAATATTATGACGTGTAAAATAAATTAAATATGTAGATATCATATTTACTAAATTTTTAAACATCAACAAGTTATAAGTTGATTAAATAGATTTGTATTTTGGAGAAAGTAAATTTTTAATAAATGGACTTTAACCGTATTTTTTTTCAAAACTATTTTGTGGATCACAAAAGCGAAAAATGAATGATATTTTGCAATTGGCCCCGTATGTAATTTGGTAAAAAAAAATAGAGAACTCATTTTATTTCCCTCAATTACAGTACAAGTAATAAAAAAACCCCAATTCCACTCTCAGTTCCCAATTCCCCCTGCAAACCCTAATTCCAAAATCCACCATGAATAATAATCACTATTCACTACTGCTAATCACAGTAATCTCATGCAGCATGATCCTAACAACTCAATCCCATAACCCAAATCCAAAAAACACGATCTACAGTCTCCTAACAACCAACGCCCTCCCAACAGGCATATTCCCAACAAACATAACCAACTTCACAACAACCCAAACAACCAAAAACCAAACCCATTTCACTATCTACCTAAACTCATCCTGCAGCACTAAGTTTGAAACTAGTGTTAAGTTTAGTATTGAGATTAATGGGGTGATTAGTTATGGTGAGATTAGGAACTTGACTGGGGTGGTTACTAAGGATTTGTTTCTCTGGTTTCCTGTTCAAGGGATTTACGTTGATGTGCCGAGTTCTGGGGTGATTTATTTTGATGTGGGGGTGGTGTGGAAGAGGTTTGCGGTTTCGTTGTTTGAGTATCCGAGGGAGTGTGTGGAAGGGGAGGGGGAGGGGGAGATGGTGATGGAGCGGGCGAGTGGTCGGGAGGTGAGTTGAGTTGATTTATGTTTTTTTAACTCTGAACTATAATAAGGTAATGGTAGGCTGTGGTATGGTATGGCAGGTTAGGGTGTAAGGTTGTTTTGGTTTGTGGATGTAATGTTGGTTGTTAAATGGTGTAAGAAGTCTTTTTTAAGAGTTGATGTATGATAACTTTTGTTTTTATCTAACGTAATGAAATGCTTAAGTTTCTATGGTTTTGTTGATGTATTTTATTCGGTTGTTAGGTTTGTTCAAAGTCAATGTTTGTAACATCAAAGTAGGGGTTTTTGCCTCCTTATTTGTACTCTCAATATGGATCTTTGTTCAAGACCCATAATCAATTCAATTTCAACTTTTGTAAAAAAAAAAAAGTTTTTTTTATCCATGCCCTTCTTTAAATAACAATTTTTTTGGGTTGTCTGAATAGGTGGCTGCCCCCGGCTCTCCCGAAAGACGGAGCCTTGCAAACACTGGGAGAGGGGTTTCTGCAACCGTGGTGCAACCTGTGATTTCGCTCATGGAATCGAAGAACTAATCCTTCCCACACATCACCGTGACTACAAGAAAAAGGCCTTGAGGGCTGTGCAACTATGGAATGATTACTTATTAATGGAATAAACATTAATAAGTTGTTAATCCTCCTCCTTAGTGGCGAAAAGCACAACAGCCTTTTTCTTAACAACTTATTAATGTTTATTTCATTAATAAGTAATCATTCCATAGTTGCACACCCCTTCCTTAAAATATCAGCAGGCCTTTTTCTTGTAGTCACGGTGATGTGTGGGAAGGATTAGTTGTTCGATTCCATGAGCGAAATCACAGGTTGCACCACGGTTGCAGAAACCCCTCTCCCAGTAAGGCTTCGTCTTTCGGGAGCCGGGAGCAGCCACCTCCCACCTATTCAGACAACCCAAAAAAATTGTTATTTAAAGAAGGGCACGGATAAAAAACCTTTTTTTTTGCAAAAGTTGAAATTGAATTGATTATGGGTCTTGAACAAAGATCCATATTGAGAGTACAAATAAGGAGGCAAAAACCCCTTACTTTGATGTTACAAACATTGACTTTGAACAAACCTAACAACCGAATAAAATACATCAACAAAACCATAAAAACTTAATAATTTCATTACTTAGATAAAAACAAGAGTTATCATACATCAACTCTTAAAAAAGACTTCTTACACCATTAACAACCAACATTACATCCACAAACCAAAACAACCTTACACCCTAACCTGCCATACCATACCACAGCCCACCATTACTTTTTGTGGCTTATTTGAAACTTTTCGGCTTATATAAGTTCATTATGTCATAATGAAAGCTTTCAAAAAAAGTGATCATAATAAGCTTATATAAGCCCTAAATGAAATAATCTCGTAAACCCGGAAATAAGCTTAAACAAACACCCCATTAATAAGTGTGGAATTTGTTACTCCTCCGTCCCAAAATAAGAGTGTACCGACAGAAAAAACACATAGAAAGAACATTATTATTAGTGGTTTTTGTTTCTTAGTTTTTTTTGAAGAAGGCCAGTTTTACACTTTACTAAACTGCTAATGTTTTCTTTGATGTTTGTAATAATAACTTAAAGTAAGACTAACATGGTAAAGTCGTTTAAACTTACACTGGTTACTTTTGGGACAACTCGAAAAGTAAACGTGAACAATTATTTTTAGGACGGAAGGAGTAATAGTTTGTATTTTTTTCCCGGTAACCATGGTTTCCAACACATTGCCTGACTAATCCACGGGGTTTGAACCCACCGCCACACATACACAAACCAGGTAAAGCCCTCCCTTTTCAGGAGGTTGGCGTGGCCACTTCAAGGTTGTTTGCACCTAGACTTGAGGCCTCACACATTTTAGAGTAATAGTTTGTATAGTTTGGATGAATGTGTTTTGAAAGTGATTATGTGATATGGATTTGTGAAATGAGATGCATGAAATAGTGCTGCGTTAGAATAATTAGGTGAATTAGTGTTTTGGTTGTTGTTAGTTGTTTTTGTAATTCTATTTGCAAACATTGATAAATGGTAATGCCGGCCCACACATTCCATTCCCGAAGGACAATATGTTGAGTGTCTTCCCATACGGGGAAATGTGAGTATTTTATACGCCAAGCTCTTCCTCGTTACCAACTCAGCGACTCGTGTAGGTTGGCCCATTGTTGTAATCATACGGGGATTGAATTTGGATCTCTACAGGAGAATCCCAAGCCTCCACCACCAGGCTACCCCCTTATAGGTTTTGTATCATTTAACGATTAACATGTAAATTGAACCTGTATAATCATATAAACGGAACTAACTTTGTTGCAACTACTTTTAAAATTTAGTATCCTTATGGTGGGGCTGAGTAGCTAAGTTGGTTTCAGAGGGAAGGACTTGGCAAATAAATAGTCATGTATGGGCAGATCTTTTTCTGAATGGGCTGTTGAGTCTGTGTGGGGGATAACCTTAGCATTCCCGTCCAAATATTGTCCTCGGGGCGGGGCGTGTGGATCGGTAAGCGGTGTCAGTTATCAACGTTATGCGAATAAACTGAGTTTCCCCAAACACACTAACAATGGATTGTCTTAGACTTGAAAACGCAATTATTACAAAATCACATTTAAAACGTAGGGCTAAACAGTAAACACTCTTCATTGTAAAAAAAAGCATAGATATGGATACCAACATCGAAGTATAAGAGCATATTGCTTGACCTTTAAGTCAAAATGTATGTATTTCATTAGTTTTACGATTTTGGACTGAACTGAGTTACTATCTGCTCATAAGTACAATGAGCCTGGATGATAGAGCAACTTTTTTGATTTTATACGTGTTATCAACATATTAGGGTAGTTGCTAGTAGGAAGCAAGGTGCATCTTTTGTGGGTTAGACGTATGTAATTTACCTCTAGTCCAAAAATGAGTGCACATCTGACTTTTTTTCTAACGAGCCATTTTCAACTGCAAAACATTTTCTTTGTCATTAGTCTATTCTAGCTATATAGAAGCAGATTGTTCGGTTTTTTTAATATAAGTATAGCATGTTTTTCACCTTATTTGAATGTTTAGTGTCTTACCTCATGTGTCAGCTTGAACTTCTTTCGTAGTAGGCCTCACTATTATTATGTTTTTGGGATATCATTTTCAGGTTTAAACATTTGGATTAGGAGTAGAGCATGTGTCTAGAATCTGTTCTCATGAAAATCATATACCACATAATTAATTGAACGCATGTATTTTGAGCGTTTGTCATATTCATTGACCTACAATCACATGTGTATGTGTATGAGTGTATCAATGTGCGAAATGAAATTTGTGTCTTGCACTTTTCATATATTGAACAGGGTTGCTCTTGATTCTTATCATACTCCGTATGTTGGAGTGTTGGACAGTCATATACTAATATAATATCAATGACGATCCTGTAGAGCTTTATCACGCAATATTGTAAACACTCATTTACGTGACCATGTTCTTGTGTTATGTCATCAACATATTTCATTGCCACGAACCAATATACTTGTAAAATTGCAGGAAACCACCATTTTGCATTTTATTATTTATGGCAAAAAGTAAACGAAATAGAATGGTGTAGTCAGTAAAGTTACACTTTTAGGGGTCTAAAACACAAGGACTTACAAAGTTATTTGGTTTTGCATATACACAACTCACAAGTACAATAGTTGAAACTGTAGTTCACTTTCACTGGTTTTGATATACCCACAAGCGTACCCCCAGCAGATAACATAGGGCTAGAGCTGCCATAACAGATGGATTGGTTATCTGGTTAAAATAGGTTTGGGTCCAAACGAGTAACTTTTTAAGTATAGCCGTATAGGTACAAACGTGTTCTGGTGAGGTTGGGTTGATCTGACAAGACTTTCAAAAATTCGAAGGAAGTAATACGATGTACAAAAAGTAATATTAATACAGTAATCAGGCTCTATAAACTAATCTATTTAGGAGGTCTTAAGCATTTGAAAACGGTTAAGGCGACTTTCTACCTGTTTGACCCAGTTAATCAGTTTCCTTTGGAAAATAAATTTTTGGTTTTACCCATTAGGCCATTATGAATGAAATACAACCCAAATTGACATGATTGCATAAACGAGACACCCCATAGTAGAATTTTTTTAAGTTTCACGAGACTGAATGATTACTGATTAGCATCAACATTTAAGATTTATGGTCGATTGCTTCATCAACACGATTGATAGTTGTCATCTATGTGATCAATATTTATATCTATCAAAGCTCTACTAGTTTGCTTGCTGGTTGTATTCACGGAAATATAATACTGTTCAACTTTTCACATGTGTACAGGACAAAAGTGTAAGCATTTTGAAGCAACACAGAGAAGGGGATGAACAGAGAGCTGTTGCATGAGGTCTAAAGAGCGTTGAAAAGTCTGTGATCGGCTATTTGATATGGTAGTCTAGCTTGAGCTGGGTTCCTTCTTGAACAATATGTTCAGTTTTGTTTCTGATAATCAATTTCAGAGTGTTTGTTTCAGGATAGGTGGTGACATGATCATGTACGATATGTTTGTTCTTAAATCATTAGTATGCTAGTATAGCGTTTACATGTACATGTAATCATGCGTTACGTTTGAAGAATGATGTAATGTAATATATTACATTCGTAAAAATATATTGTGATGTATAATGGTTAGTCGATTGAAAAACATCAAATACTATGTATCTGATGCTAAGCAGGTAAGTTGATTTAGTTTATTCAATATGCCCAGATACATACCAGACTTGCTGACTTTCGGCTCCTGTGTTTGACACTGTTAGCCAAGTGCGAATTCCTTTGTAATACTGAATGCTTCTTGTGGATGTACCACGATAGCAACATACATATGCCGATGCACTCTTTAGTGTGCACTTATGCACCGAATTTTTGTTGTTCCGTTTCACTCAAACCAACCAACCAACCGTTACAGCTCCTTGTATCTTTATAGAGACACCTTGAATTATTGTAGGTTGTGGTACGATACAACAATCAGATTACATGTATTTGTCAATGGAAAAGGTCAAAACTCAGTGATTGTTGCATGCACATTTCTTTTGCTATAATGTACAGGAAATTCAGTTCACAATACATAGTATATTTCCTTAAAAATAAATACTCCATTGTGTAGGGGTAGGGTCAAAATGGAAGTCAGAAAAAGTTAGTTAAAATAGTGATGTCGTGGCATTATGATATCCTCTGACAGAGAAAAAAACACATTATCCACTGAAAACAAGAAAAGAAGAATCCAAATGAGAGGCAGAATGGAAACATAAAGAAATGACCACTGCCTCTGCCTCTGCCTCTGCTTCTGCTCTGCCTGCCATTTCCCCAAACCCCTCCAACGGCGCAATCAATCTACGCTCTCTTAACCACCTGCACGTCACCTTCTCCACCCATCGCCAACGCCGTCTTTTCCCAGTTCGAGGTTTATATTTTTGCTTACTTTTCATATTCAAATGTACATTTCTAATGAAAATAAGATCTTGTAAACTAGCCATTAAAGTGCGTAGTATAATGTTTTCACTTTGCAGATACCGGTTTTTAATGTTTGGTCATAACTTATATTCTAAGTTTAGGAATAGCAGCAATAAAGCTGATTATTATTTAATCATACGTTGGTAAACACTTAAACAACTTGCTATAGGATAACAACAACTTCAAACAATATTTCCAACGTGTATTAGTATAGTAGCAGAGTAGTAATTATTCCGGATCGTGTGCTCCCTTTAAAAGCAATGCCAAATAATCCCGTAAGAGGCATGCTATACTTTTCGACTTCAAGGTTGACACATTGGATTTAGTATGAGATTGTGTTTGGATTTGCTTATCAGCGTATTTCACATACACAGAACCCTTTTGGAATAAGCTAGTCCGACAAGACAGCTTAGATAAGCTGATAAGCATAAGCCCTTTACCTTCATCCAAACACTTAAAAGTGCTTATTAGCTTTAGCAAAACTCAGTAAAAGTGAATAGTAGAAAACTGTCGATGGTGGATTGTTAACAAAGTTCATTTCAGCTATTCTCGCTGAAAATTTCTATATGCTGACATTAAATGGAGTACTAAATAATTTTGAAAATCTATTGCAGTAGCAAATGACTCTAAAACTACGGAAGTGTCTCCCGACCTTATTACGGAAAAGTCAGAGGCTGACAAAATTGTTGACGGTATGGAGTTTGGTGAATTATGCAATGAGTTTGAATGCATAAGCAGCCCATCTGTTGAAGCTACTGCGAGACAGCTTGCACGTGACATTTTAGAGCTTCGGGAGGGCAATCGCGCTCTTGGAACATATGCCGCGTCAGTAAAATACAAGGTAATTAAACAGACTGTTCTTAACGGACAGTTAAAATAACAGAAATTACCATGTTAACCATGTTGGTAGTGGAGCTAAAATATTTATAGCATTACTGAATGCAGGATCCAGTTAGAAGCTTTACTGGGCGTGAGAAATATAAGAGACCGTTATGGTCAACCGATGCACTAGATAAACCTACTGCGGTGAGGATTTATGTTTCGTTTAGAACTGGCTTCTTCTCGTTAACATTTGAAGTAGAATTGATGCAAACTTAGTTTGAACAATGTTACTTAGTAAAGTGCTAGAAGATCTGGGCGGGTGTTTGGGATTCTGCTTTTATAAGTGCTTTTCTGCTTTAAAATCAATAGATAAGTAGTTTTGAGTGTTTGGATAACAATGCATATCTGCTTATTTTACTCTATGTATATTCAATCAGGTAAGTACCTTAAAGTAAGTCCCTACTACCCATCTAGGTCGCATTTTCAACGTGTTCATATGAAAACGGGTCAATACAAGCTGTATTTGTTTGATAATAGGTAAATGAAAAGTAGATAAAAGGTAAATATTTAACTGGTCAAAATGGATTCAACACTTGGTCTTAAACATCTACCATCTAAAGAGTCATACTTTATAAACTAAATATTTACAAAATTGAAATGTGATCTGTTGACGGATCAGCCCAACCCGGCTAGTATATCAAAACTATTCGTATATGACTGCAACCTATTATGACTTATCAACCTTGTTTGACCCACTTGTTTTCACAGAGTGTGCAGGACATGTCGATGTTGTCTACTAGTGTATTGAATATAAAGTGGACTTTAAAAGGGAACCCTAAGAACCCGCTAGTTAGTGTAGGAGGACCAGTGATACTTAAAGTCAACTCTCGGTTTACACTTAATCAAATCAGTGGTCAAGTTACCGAGCATGAAGAGGTTTGGGATTTATCTTCATCATCAACAATTGCTCAGGCTTATTTCTGGGCATCACGCCGTTTATATTCTACAATCGAATCTTCAAAAGATTTCTCTGATTCTCTCAAGAACTTTTCAAGCCGTTTTTCGCCAAAGAAAGAAAATATGGAAATCTATCCAGATCCCTCTGGCGATCCTACAAAGGTACCTTTTTTTTCTTTACATATCTATTCATTCTATATATTTTTTTTTGAACAATGAATCTATTCATTCTATATTAACCTTGCCAATCATCATCATAAGTGAATGACCCTAATCACATTAATTGATTGTTAAGCTGAATAATCTTTTCGGTTTATTTGATGTTTTATTACAGTTCTTCCAAAATCAGGACGACTTTCAAAGGGATGCCTACCAGCTAGCATTGTTTCTTGCGCTTCTGTACTTTCTAGTACAGTTTTTGAGGACAACTTTGTAAAATCACTCTACTTATAACATCAGTTGCGTAAATGTAATTATTGCTACTGTATATCTTTCTATATAAAAGAAATTTTCTGTAAGATATGCCCCTGATTTGTTTCTAGTTAGAATGAGCATATTTCCGTGTACAAATCTTCATGTACATCCGAGCACGCGTATGCATACGTGTACCTTAACCTACGTATGCATATTCACGTGTTGCACTGTCTGCCCTTATTAGAATGAGGTTAATTGCATACGTATACCCTAATTAATCTACGTATGCATACTCACGTAATGCTCCGCCAGCCTTATTGTAAAGTCATTATGATTGCATACGTATACCCTAAATAACGTATGCATACTCAAATATTGCTCCGCCAGCTTTAACTAAATGACTATCGCATACGTATACCCTAACCTACATTTGCGTACTCACATATTGCTACGTTTGCCCGGACTAAATGACTTTATGATTGCATACGTATACCTTAACCTACGTAGCCTACTCACGTATGGCTCCGTTAGCCTTAACTGAATGACTTTATGATTGCATACGTATGCCCTAACCTACGTATGCATACTCACGTATTGCTCTGTATCAAAGTGACGTTATGAAGATGTTCTGGTTAAGAAAGTTTATTCTTGTTTGTCATATGAACTTTTTATTAGTATACTTGTATAACTTGTACTTTTACCCATTGTTCCCCTTAAATATCAAGTGTAACCCAAATCGACCCATTTGCAAATGGGTCAAAACTTGCTGGTAACACAAGCAACATTAGAATTTCATATCTAATATATATTTTATTGAACATAACCATATAACATGATTACAACATGCTAGCCATATGTTCCTAATACATTACCATTTTAGTAGCCATTATAAACACCATCAAAATGAAAACCGGGCCACATGTACGACCTGATCCTGATGAAGAAAGGTCATGAGCACCAACCTCATACACCCTCCCCGTCTCTTCATCTTTCACTTTGATGCTCGATGAGCCTGAAACAATGACAAAACTAACATCATTTATACCATCCTCCGACCCATTCAACCATGGTAAAGGTGACAATTTTAACCCATTTAGCCCAAAGTCTACTATTACACCTTTTTTAACATCATTTAATTTATATATTTAGATTCCTTTTGCGATAGTATTGTTTATGTAATTGTAAAAAAAAAATTATAAATTTTTGACTTATTGCCCAACCTACTCGAAGACTACATACAATCATAGAAATGAGAGAAGACTACATACAATCATACTCCGTCCATCCAATAGTATGATCTTCCATGTTATAAGTTACCAACTTATCTGTTAGTAAAATATCTGCGTTCAAAACAATAACAAATTACCAACAAAGTTTAAGAATATTAAGCTAAACCGTTTAAAGATCTGTCATACCTCCTAGCAAGGTCATGTCTTTTGGCGCATGTGGATTCATGCCATTGGCCAGAAAACCGATGCACCAATCTTTATTCTGATAATACAGTCAAAGATGTGACATACAAACGCTACGTATGATAATAAAATATAGATTTTCTTTCTTAAATCTGATCATATACCTTAACTCTAAAGAGGTATTGATGGGGATACACTTTCAACTGAAGCGAATCAGCAAAGTGAAACGTGATGACCGGAAAACCATAATCAACACTGCGGTATCAAAGTTAAATTTTAATTCTTCAAAATGTTGACGCATCTAGCCATAAGATAAATTAAGTATAAATCATAGTATATGAAGTTTCTAAATTAAGAAACAAAATCAAGTTAAACAACACTCACTTTCTGCTGTACTTAGTACACCTGAAATCGCCGGTTGTGTGATAATCAGCATTTGGTTGAGCGGCCATTATCTAGGTTACAAGTATAATGAGATTATAATAACAGGTAAAAAACGTTTTATAACATATCTCACAATGCCACTTACCGCTTCCATTAGTTGGTCGTAAACCCTATCGGGAAAATAAGCCAATGTGGTACCACTATCGATTATTGTTTCATACTTTGATGGTGTGTTGAATAAACTCGATGAAATGTCGATAAAATCACCACCGACATCAATGGCCATCAACTCAATATTAAAGTGTGCACTACATTGTAGATAAATAAATCGTCAAAATTTATCATACATATATTTTTCATCGACACGTGTTTCGTTGACGTGTTCGTGAACAAAATAAAGAACATAATATAGATCGATTCTACTATACATCACATAAAACAAATGTCAAATGTCAAAGCTAGGTTGCTTACTGATTAGGCATGATTGGTGTTGTTTGTACTTTTGGCTCTACCACTTCTCCAATGGCATAGATCCCGCCTTTATAACCCGACAAGCAATGTGAAAACGTCTTTTTTACCTTTTTTGCTAAAGCAAGTTGTGAAATTATGGAAGAATTTGATTGTCCAAACCCTAGTACCCCATCTAGAGCTTGCTGAGTTGAACCTAATTGCATTAGTTGTTGGGATCCACACCTACCTCGGAAAAATTAAGAAAATTAGACTTAGAATCATATAGTAGCAAATACCAAAAGTTGCAGCATAAGTAAAAGTAACCAAGAGGATGTTTGGCATTGATTGTTTAAGTGCTTAACTCCTTATTTTTAAAGCACATAAGCATTTTAGTGTTTGGCTGAATTGCTTATGTGTTTAATTTACTATGTTGGTATACTATCTAAAAGCAAATAAGTAGCATTAATAAGCAATCCCAAACACTCCTGAACTACTATATAACTCCATTTCTTGTAATCTGTTTATTAAAATGATGTCACGATTAACTAACCCAAATGAAATCCTCCCTTTCATGCTATCAGTTTGAAGGTTCCCAGATACTCTATCAAGTTGCACCGTATCTGTAACCAAAAATCCTCTCGTTGAACTCCCATCAGCGTACCTAACAAGATACGGACATCGTGACCCTCTAAGACAGTTTCTATGAGACGGGTCAATTGCGGCTGAGCAAAATTCTTCACCACAAGTAATCATTTTGGCACTCGAGGAATTCAGAGGATCATATAGCGCCAGTGGGATCTGCAAAACGGAATTAAAATATAATAGGAAGGTAAATGGATACTTTTAAATTTAACGGAATAAAATTTAGTCAAAACTATCTTGAAAACATACTCCAAGGTCGCTTTTCTTGGGACAATTTACGCATCCGGCACAATTTACCCATAGGAGATCGCTCCCTGTATCGATTGGCACGTGAAAATCCCTTGATGGAGTACCAATTTTGATCTTGGTAAAATAGAGCCTATAAACATTAAAGATCCCAATCACTAAGAAATATAGCTAATTTTGCTGTAAACAGCTTGAACGGCATTTTATCTAAACAGCTTATATTAATTTATGCTTATAGGCAGAACCAAATAATCAAATCACTGTTTAAAGACAACACATTTTACCAAACTTGTAATTTTGACAGCACAAAAGAATAATCACATAAAAAAAGAGTTTTAAACTTCTTATTCAAAACAACTTAAGGGGTGTTTAATTTGCTTAAGCTTATTTGTCTGGCTTATAAGCTTAATCAACTTTTGAAAACTTACTTTTTGGGCTTATAAGCTTATCAACTTGAGTTTATGAACTTAAATAGCAAGTCATAAGCCCATAAGCCGAAAAAAATAATTAAGCTCATACAAACACCCCTTATTTTAGTCAAATCGGCTTTTCTAAAAAACCCGATTATGTTTATCCCAAAACTATAACCAAACATGTCTTATTACTTCTTGATTATTGATTAACATAAACAAGTCTTATAATAAACCCTACAAAACCCAAAAAATTAGGGTTTTTTCTTATTAAAACCAAAACGATCATTAGGTTACAAAAACACAATTATTAACACAAAATGACACTAAAACATTCAAAAAACAACATTTTTATATCATATAAACAAAGATTAAAAACAAGTTTAAGCTTATATGTGGCTTATGAGCTTATTTTTTTCGGCTTACATTTTCATAAGCCCTAATTTTCTTGTCTGGCTTTTTTGAACTTACGAGTTGTTTGGGAGATGGGGTCGGTTGGGCAGTATATAAGTTTATTGGATATGATAATATACTATTATAAGCAATAAGTCTCAAAATAAGCCAGAAAATTGAGGCTTATGAGATATATAAAGCCGGAAATCAAATAAGCTCGTAAGCCCACATATAAGCTTAAACAAACAACGCCTAAGACACAATTGTACTGTGTGCATGCATGTGTAAAGGATTACAGAAAACTTACCCAGCAGAAGTAGGGCTGTCAAGAGGGAGGTCAACAGCGGAGAGAATTCGTCTCCGGTTATAATCATGTTCTTTATAAACAGTTAAGCTATTTTTACTGCCACTAAACTTATGATGCACCTTAAAAACCACATTTCCAGACACCCAAAACCCCATTTCAAAAACAATAACCAAAACACAAACAAGCAGATTAACCAACCCCATTTTTCAAAAGCTTGCAAACTTTTTTTTTTCAAAAGGTTTCTTGTTTTTCTATAATATGTTTTTCTATAGTATATATGCATGCAAGTTTTTTTATTTTTATTTAAAAAAAAAGGTGATGAAAAGCCCACCTAAATTATGATGACATAAAAGCCAAAAAAGGTGTAAATGATGATGAAATAAAGTTTGAAAACGGTGTATACATGTTATTTTTACATCTTGTTCCACCTACCATTTTTACTAAATTTAGGGTTGGATACTTAAACAAGGTATATCAAGATTATCATCTTGGATACTCTTACCTGTGATATTCAAGGGGGTGGTTGATAGCTAGAGATTTTATGTGTTCATAAAAAGCATTAATTACAGGTGGTTAAGAATTGCTTTTGCTATCCCTGGAGGTTTACTTTGAGTTTGGACTCTAGATGTCAAATCCTTACATCGTAACTGATATGCATTTTGATACATTTTGTTCAAGTATATATATAATAAACCCATTGGACTTTTTATAAGATAGTGTTTGGAGTTGCTTATTAGCTTATTAAAAAGATGCGAGGCCCTTTAAATAACTAGTCCTTCAAAAAAACTTACTGTATTACTTTCTGTATAAATTAATTAGAGGAGAAGCGTGCTTCACCTTCATCCAAATACACTGAAAGTACTGTTTAGCATTATCAAAACTCAGTAAGCTTGATAAATAGGCTTACCAAACACCGCCTATATGTTAGTAGTAGAAAAGTGTCGATGGCGAGTTGTTAACAAAGTTGATTTCTGTAATTATTGTTATGAATTATGATCACAGAAAGTCAGTATTTCGATGGTTCTATCGAAATCTCAAATCGGATAAAACTCAGATTAAGAATCGAGAATATGTTTTTGTTGTTATGTAAACGAACCAGAGATTGATAATGTATATCTGACCAACAAAACTGAACCGCCAGTTATTTTAACTACCCAATCAGTTATATTAAAGGGCAAAAATCAAGTCCATAATTCCGGGAATTTTATTTTCAAGTGCGTTGTTAACATATCACTTTACACCAAAAATCAGCTGGACCCTAGCCAGGGGCTCTGCCC